>OLKM01000372.1:224960-234592 GCA_900291075.1 Melanogrammus aeglefinus | reverse complement strand
GTGTGTATGTGAGCTCTTTGTTCCCATCTTTCCTCCACCTCCCCTTGTAGGTACACAACATCCCCTCCCCTGTCACTACTCCTGCCCTTTTTCTTCTACCAGTCATCTTTGGAGTAAAGCGTTTTTGTCTGTGAATGTGTGTGTATTTGTGTGTGTTTTGATAGCCTCATAACTTTAATTAGACCAATGTAAAATGGGAATTAATCTTAATTCGAGGATATAATAATCCCAATAATTGAATGCGCTTATTTCCTTAATTGAGTATATATATATACCGATAATGCCTTTGTGAGTAAGTAGGGATACTTGTGTGGCATTACATACGCAGACATTTTTATGTGTATTTACAGACGTGTGTGTTTGTGTGTGTGTGTGTGTGTGTGTGTTTGTGTGTGTGTGTGTGTGTGTGTGTGTGTGTGTGTGTGTGTGTGTGTGTGTGTGTGTGTGTGTGTGTGTGTGTGTGTGTGTGTGTGTGTGTGTGTGTGTGTGTGTGTGTGTGAACAGATGACAGAGAACATAGTGCTGCTGACTGTTCTTCTCTTGAGGATCCCCTAATGGGGGCACTGTGTGAACATATATACACACGTTTACACACACAAAAACACACTTACACACACACACACACTCACACACACACTCACACACACACACACACACACACACACACACACACACACACACACACACACAAACACACACACACACACACACACACACACACACACACACACACACACACACACACACAGTAATTGATCCTTGAAGAGATCCTTTCCGCCTATCAGACATTCTTCTTCTCCCCAGTGAGCGAGGCATTTGTTGGGCTAGTCCCTCCACCCGCTCCCCATGCTCCTGAGGAGGCCCCTTACTCACTTAGCACCTCCCAGGCCTGGGTCAACTTCTCAGTTCCACCATATAGGGTTGGGTGAGTAGGAAACTGGAGCCTTTTCCCACTAAATAATGGGGCTTTGATGGGACTGCAGAGAGGACTGACACCCTCGCTACACCTAGAGACCGGCCACTCTCACCTTTCACAAGGGGAATTCCACCAACCTTCACGGATATTCAGAGAGAGGTTTGTTGTTGGGATTATTCTGATGTGTGACCTTTTACCGCCCAAATTCAAAGCCACGAAACAAGCATGGACAAGGACTGACGTTGCGTTGTTGGATTTGGATCAGCGGTCTGCAGCAGCCACAGTAAACTTGCACTTGGTCCATAAACCATAGTTATGCACCAGATTGCCTCTTAATTCATCCCATTTGTTTGACACAATATTCGGTTAGCAATAAAAAAAATAAATATATTAATAGTTACAAACATTCAAAGATCAATCCCTCCAAGCTCATCTCTGTGTCCCATGGTCTGTGCATTTCAACCACTGTTCCCCTCTACAGTGTATTGAACAGTGTTCAATACACTGTTCTTTTCTGGCAGATGAAGCCTGTAGTGTTTTCCAGGCTATTGTTCTCTGTTTGAAGGCCCTTGCGTGTGAGTGTGTGCCTGTTTGTGTTTTAACCTTCCTGTAAAATGATGTTGAGACATGAAAGTCCTGGCAGACACTTGGTTGAACTTTCCATGACTCCTTTGTCACTTATGGAGAAGAAACACACACACACACACACACACACACACACACACAACACACACAACACGCTACACACACACACACACACACACCACACACACACACACACACACACCACACACACACACACACACACACACACACACACACACACACACACACACACACACACACACACACACACACACACACACACACACACACACACACACACACACATGCACGAATTGTGTGCATAGGCTGTGCGCACACACACACACCCCTACACAAATTTAAGATTGGATGTGCTTAACATTTAGGGCACGTGGGCACACAGCTCATGACAATATATGAAGATAGATACCCTGAAGAGAGCCCCTATGGTTTTGTAATTGATATTGAGTTGCGTTCAAGTGTCATGTTTGCACATGTATTTACCTGGACCAGTTCAAGTCCACGCGCTCGAGACTTACTGCTGTTGACACATATAATCTCTCCTGGTTTAGAACACTTCATCATGCTAAACCCACTGGTTCCTCACATGTTTTTAGAAGCCTTCACTTACGCACACGCACACACACACACATGCGTGTGCACACACACATGCACACACACACACACACACACACACACGCATGCACGCTCACACACATACACAAACACACACAAACACACATGCGTGCACACACACACACACACACACACACACACACACACACACACACACACACACACACACACACACACACACACACACACACACACACACACACACATCAGAGTCTTGACATGCGGACACAAAGTAGTAAGCGTCAGATTAACCTATTGACAGTTCACACACATGCATGCTCTTATACACTACACAAACACTTTAACTGGCTGGCTAGACAGCTCCCACAGTCCTAAAGGGGAAATAGCAGGTTTTGAGTGACATGATCGGTATGCATAAAATGCTCTTTCATAATCGGCTTCTCTCCATAGTGCTACGAGACAGGTCACAGTATGTACTGTATATATGTGAGAGTTTGCTTGTGTGTGTGTGTGTGTGTGTGTGTGTGTGTGTGTGTGTGTGTGTGTGTGTGTGTGTGTGTGTGTGTGTGTGTGTGTGCACGTGTGTATGTGTTTGTGTGTTTTTGTGTGTGTGTGTGTGTGTGTGTGTGTGTGTGTGTGTGTGTGTGTGTGTGTGTGTGTGTGTGTGTGTGTGTGTGTGTGTGTGTGTGTGTGTGTGTGTGTGTGTGTGTGTTTGTATGTGTGTGCTTGCTGTGAAGTTTATTTCCAGCGTGACATGCTGATGTGTTCTCCGGGCTCTGCTGTTCTCTGTTGACAGATGATCGAGTGACTAGTACTCTGACTGGGGAGAGAGACAGACAGATAGGGGAATTAACCGAGTTGTAAGTTGTGGGGGAGATGTTACAGCAGAGGGTGTTCGTTTTACATTTCATTATCAGAACTTCAAAATGTAGTAATTGTATTAAATTAAAAATAAATAGTCATGGGCCATTCCCTCTAAAAGGTCTTATTGTATCTAAGTTAAATTAAGATGCTCTGTATTATGGATAAAATTATTAAATGAATGGAAGAGTAATATTCATAATGATGAGGCATTTTTAGATGCTTCGGATGAGAAATATATTGTGTGACATGATAGTAACCATCAACTTAATGTTATTCAAACTTTGGGGGACCGCTGAAAGACCATATAAATCTACAGAGGAAGGCAGGCAATAGACGATGCAGGAGAAGACATCCCAGCAGTCAGGAAATGCTTGATTATTCTGAGACACTTTCACATGACCTTTTTGTCACATACCCAGCATATCACCTGTGACCCTTAAACCTGGCCTTGAGGGCCAAAGACACACCTGTAACTAAAGGGAAGGAAATTAAGGTAAAAAAGAGAGGCAGAATGAGAGAGAGAGAGAGAGAGAGAGAGAGAGAGAGAGAGAGAGAGAGGAGAGAGAGAGAGAGAGAGAGAGAAGAGAGAGAGAGAGAGAGAGAGAGAGAGAGAGAGAGAGAGAGAGAGAGAGAGAGAGAGAGAGAGAGAGAGTGATAGAGTGAAGCCTTGAGTCATGAAGGCTGCACCTGTATCCTCTTTACTATGCCCTTAAGACTGTCTGTCTGTCTGAACCTCAGGCAGTCTGTCTGCCTTTCTCTCTTTTGGTTTGATATATTAATTATTGACGCTCATTCAGACCACAAAACATTGAGGCCTTCTAAATGTATGGAATTACACATGAAACAGATGGTCTTGAGTCAACACAGAGCCAGTGTTGACTCTCTGGCCGTGTTGTGGTTTTGACAAGAGGATGAGCTGTAAACGGGTCAGAGCGTGGAGGAGTGGGGACGGCCAATTCAGAGACACTGAAAAGGGTGAGAAACTGGAATACTGGAGCCCAAATGGGAAGTGTATGTTTCTGTGCCTCCGAGCTGTTGTGTTAGTGAGTGTGTGTGTGTGTGTGTGTGTGTGTGTGTGTGTGTGTGTGTGTGTGTGTGTGTGTGTGTGTGTGTGTGTGTGTGTGTGTGTGTGTGTGTGTGTGTGTGTGTGTGTGTGTGTGTGTGTGTGTGTGTGTGTGTGTGTGTGTGTCAGAGTGTGTGTTACTGAGTGTGTGTGTCCGTGTGTGTGTGCCGAGGGCGGAGCATTAGTAACTAGATACTAGTGCAGTAGAAAGCTGGAAACGTGGACCTCCTTATCTTGAGGGCAAGTGAGTCTGTGTGTCATTTTTCCCATACATACCTGATCATGCCGATAACATCCACCTGTGTTTGTGTGTGTGTGTGTAGGTGTATGTGTGTGTGTGTGTGTGTCGTGTGTTTCTGTGTGTGTGTATGTGTGTGTGTGTGTGTGTGTCGTGTGTGTGTGTGTGTGTGTGTGTGTGTTTCTGTGTGTGTGTGTGTGTGCTTTCTGCAAAATCCCCTAAATGTCGGAGTTCTTGTTTTAATGGACAGAGTCCAGCAGATTTCTTTAATATATATACATTTTCAATATATTATAAATTCCTTTCATTGATGTGTCAACAATGATAAGTCAGACTAAATCATGCATTAAGGCATGTCGATGAGATTTAATTTGATCTAAATATAATCGATGCACATAATGATTTTTAATCTGTAAAATAACGTCAAAGTATTTATGTTGCATTGCTTCCCCATGGCATAAATTAATGTCTCCACAGATACACTGTGAATACCTAATAAGACAGATTTTTAACACAAAAAGATTCTCAACAAAATAATCAGGGAGGGATTTAAAGGGATTTATGGTGTGGTGTTGTGCATTTTTGTATGAAAATTCAACGTGTTCTCCAACCAAAACGATAGAATCGGTTGTTAAGTATATTAGTTGTCCATAACAACCCTGAATGTCTGCTTTGCGACGCAATACAGTACGATAGTACGCCAAGGTTCTGTGTGCCGTTAGAAAATAGATGACATTGGTAACATTCTCTGTGGAATAATAAACATTTTAAGACATTTTCACCCCAAAAAATTGCTTTGATAACTTTTCTAGCGATAAATGTTCATTTTATTTTCGTAATCTTCAGTCAGTTAATATATTTGATGTTTGTAAGTTAATGCAATGTTTTATACTGTTGCCATGGTGATAGATAAAGACGCTGCTCTCTCTGTAACTACGCAGCTTGCATGCTGTTTGAATCCTTGTCTTTGCGTTGTGTAACGTTAGTCATCTGAGCTGCTATACAATGTGTTATGTCATGTAACATAAGAAAAATGAAATAATAACGTTGTACTTGTTTAACAGGATAATCAGGAAATTGAAGAACGCTGTTAGATATTTTCTTTCAGTAAAAACAACAATTTTTCAGTGCCCCAAAGAGGTTACGTTTATTGGTCCTCTATTGGGGGGACTGGCCAGCGTGTCTTTGAGGAGAACACCGGAAGTTTATGTCTGCTTAGCCTTCAGCCAAAAAATCTATTCCAAAGGTTAGTTTCATAAATGAATTTTGTGGTATGTAAGATAATCATGATGAATAAATGTGTTAATACATCATTCAATTAAAAGGAAGACTTCAAAAATGATCAACTAGGGGTCGTAGACCTACAGGAAGGGATGCAAACACACAAATCCCAGGGTCACAGAATGAATTGGGAGTAAGATAAAGACGTCTGGCCTCTTTTATATGAATCAGGGCATTACGTTTGACAAAAATAGTGTATAATATAGGATACGTCTAGCCCTGCAGAAGTGATGTAACTAGAAAATGCATTTCCTGAAGAAAATGCGGTGAGTGCTGTAGTACAAAATGAGGTTGAAAATATATTTTAATAAAGCCACATTGATTAAGACATACAGACTGCCTGAACATCCTCCAAAAGTAGCCCAATCTGGCGGGAAAAAACACCAAATCTGGCAACACTGCTTAACGTCCTCACGCTCCAGTGTCAATGAGACCAACTGAAATTGAAGCTGGTATGAAAGAAACTGATTCTGAATAAAGTTGAAATGATATCGAAATTCTGTTTCGATATTATTGCAGATGTGTGGATTTGTTAAATTGTTTGAACGATGGTAAAGGGTTGAAATTTGACAGAGTTATGATGTCTGTAGTGATGTATGAAGTAATTTAAGTGTCAGAATGGGCAGACAGCTTCAATGGGACCAACTGTAGAATATGACGGTTTGAAACTAAAACTGTGCGAAGATAAACGGTTGAAAATTGATTAGTTACGTCTTAGACAGTTTAAGTACCAGAGGACGGCCCTGCCGTCCTCCCATTAAATCCCATGTTAAAAAATATATAATATTTTAAAAGTAAAATATTTAAAAAATCTGAAAAGAAGACCGTGATTTCAAGCTATTCTGAATAGTTTAAAATTTGAATGGAGTCTCTAGGGGAAAAATTGAGGAAGGAGATAGGTCCCAAATTTTCTAGAGAATAATAAAGAAAGAAAGAAAGAAAGAAAGAAAGAAAGAAAGAAAGAAAGAAAGAAAGAAAGAAAGAAAGAAAGAAAGAAAGAAAGAAAGAAAGAAAGAAAGAAAGAAAGAAAGAAAGAAAGAAAGAAAGAAAGAAAGAAAGAAAGAAAGAAAGAAAGAAAGAAAGAAAGAAAGAAAGAAAGAAAGAATACAACTTATTTAGAACAACAATAGTTTAGCGCTGCATACAGCACTCACCTAATCCTAATAATACGGTGAGTCAAGGACGCTTGGGAGTGAGCAAGAGACCTGGGGTCCCTTTTTATGGGAGAGGGAGCCTCAAGAACAAGTATGATTATACATTCTGGGCCTTTAGAGGACAGGACGCTACAAGACGCTACAGGACATAACAAAAAAAAGCCTTAGAAAATACTCGTGACCTCTCACCCAGCGGCCTACTTCTGAGATTTTGAGCTGAGATTCTTCCCAGATCCAGCATGCATTTCTGAGAATCAGACCATCATCCCCTAAAAAATGTAATGAGCGAAATGCACAGGAACTTTTTTATATCTTATAAGGACCATGGCGCAGACCCCTTTTGAGCTTTAAACCCCATTTATACAAAAAACTTGTCCACAAACGAACGAGTGGTCTTTACACACCTTAAGGCACAAGCCTACATCTCCATCCCACCGGAAATGGGGAAACTAGTCTATTTACTCTGAGGTTGGAAGTCACGCCCCTTTCGGTGCCCTTTCAAGATTGGTAGATATGCCAAAACTCATACTAACGTTACCCTGGGCCCCAGGAATGACATGTCTAAGGGCCCGTCCACACGGAGCCGTTTTTTGGTTAAAACGCAGATGTTTTGCATCGTTTTGGCTGATCGTCCACACGAATCCTGTAAACGCATCGCATGAAAACGGAGTTTTCTGAAACCAGGTCCCAGGGTGAATAAATTCAGAAACGCACCCCTTGAGTGTTCATCTGGACGGCCAAAACGCATACTTGCGTTTCGATGATGTCATCGCCACACCCCTCGAGCGTAACCTCTTGTAACCTGTGCGACGACGTCTCATAACAACACTATGGCCGACTACATGCTCGTGTTCCTGCTGGAGAAGATATTGTGCCTATTAGGGTTACTATCACAAAATATTATGCTCCTGTGCCACCACGCTGAGCAAAAAAGACTGATGGACAACAACTCCTCATTCAGATTGTTTTCTGCTACTGTTTATTTGTATACAGCGCTCAAGCTTTTTGTGCATGCTCCCGCCTCTTCCTCTTCGTTTCCGGTGAATTTCTAAAAAAAACAGCGCCACCTATACACCTGGAACATGAAGTAGCGTTTTTGAGTCGTATTGAGATGGATCCGTGTGGACGCAAATGTTCTTGAAACGATGCCAGGGAAAACGGAGAAAAAAAAGATCGTTTTGGTACGTGTGGACTTGGCCTTAGATAAGTATTTCTGGTGCTTGCAGTTTTTCTGAGAGGGCCTCTCAGAAGAGTTGCTTATGAGACGCCGTCAATCAAAATGTGGTGTGAAAGGCAGTCTTGGGGATAGGAAGATCCTACTGGCCTAATTTGTCATGATTATATTGATAAACAAAATGTACTGTATATATAAAAATATATTTATGATATAAGCAAACATGAACTTCCATTGTGCCCCACAGAAACAAGTCACCCTAGTCCGTCCAAAAGAAGAAGAATTAATGTCCTCCTGGGTCTCTGGGAAATCAGTGTTTTTATTGAGAGATCATCCAACAGCGGTATTAATGTGTCATGATTATCAGGTCGAATAAAATGTATACTGTATATGTCAGCCTATGAGGAGAATAAAAGAAGAATAAATGTTATCCCTGGGTCACATGAATTTTAAGTTGCATAAAATAGGAAATCAAAATTGAGCAGAAGAACTTAGGCGGGCGGAGCCAGGCTAACAACTCAGATGACTTATCCCTGGATCCTGGATTCAGGGATGGCAGCGTCCATATGAATCACAACGGCAACGATAGAAGACGTTGCCTAATCAAACATAGTAAACATAATATACATTCACTGACTGAAGATTACGACAAAAATCCACATTTAGAACTAGAAATATGAGGACAACCCATTTGAATGTTGAAACTGTCTTAAAATATTGCATTTCCTACTCAAAGTCTTTTTGGAAAGACGGAACTTTGACCTCTGTGACGTATTGCTGTTCATTCAGACAATTGATTGAGGGCTAAAACTTTTACATTGGTCCTTTTGAACAACCAATGCAAACAACGTATTCTGTCGTTTAGGTTTGAGAACAGGCTGAAAAAATGATTCTAGGAAATATAATCATTGATGATTGTCTTTTCATTTAATTTATTGCCTTCAATGCAGAATATTGTAAACGCTTGAACTCTGACAAATACACATTCTTGTCTCCCTTATTTTACAGTTGACACAATGAAGGAAAAAAAGCAAGGATGCACAAGCCCCATTGCACAAGGGGTGATGAGCGCTTGTGCCAAATAAAGAGATGGGAGCCAATAGAGTCGCAGAGGCTGCAACCTGCCATCTGTCTTAATTAATGAGCCACCACACCACCGCACTCACAGGGCCAGGAGTGCACAATGAGACACAGACCCGATGAAGGAATACATGAAAATAATGAATAATACTGTATGTAACAGAAGACAAAAAAACAAGTCTGTGACTGTCTTTGTTTGTATGTGTGCTTCTGTTGTGTGAATTTTCTCTGATGACAGAATATGGGGGTAAAAGAAGTTAAATACAATAAAAAAAAATATATATATATAGTAGGGTTCTTGCATAGGAAAGCTATATATAATCGCAAGATTTTCTGTCATTAGGCTTTGATTCATCATGCATAGTTCAAGTTTCAAGTGTGAAATAATGGATATTTAAAAGTCAAATTATGGAATTCATGTTGAATCAGCATAAATTAAGTATTTAAATCAAAATCGTATTGTTTCATCCTGCGTGTGTTCATCCACCTGCCCTTCCGCCTTCATACTAAGTGTGTATTCTTGACACAGAAGTTCCTGTCGAGGGTTGATAATATAAATAAGGTGTCTCCGGATGCAATTTGAAGGATTTTTCTCTGTCCATTGTCTTCTACTATGCTAATTGGGTGGCAGCTATCCAGTTAGCCAAAGCACAAGTTACCTTCTCACATCTCACAGGTTT
>OLKM01000372.1:207460-222460 GCA_900291075.1 Melanogrammus aeglefinus | reverse complement strand
CATTTGGTCTGGTAGTGGTATTTGAAGTTTTCTCAAAACTTTCACAGTACAGAGAAATCTATCAAGACGTACATCATGGGTCCAAGAGTAAACCTTTTCAGCATGTCAATTAATGCCTGTGTACCAAGTTTCAGTAATGTTATTCCATCTTTACATTATTGCGAATTATAGCACCCCCTATGGGCGAATTGGTACCAAAAAAATTAAGTGCAATCAAGGGATGAGCAATATGCATTACCAATCCGGAATATTAAAAATAAGAAGAATCCTTACAATAACAAAAGTTATCATAATATGTCCATAATTCAAACTATGCTCACCAATTGATTTGAGGAGAGATATATTGATTTCAGGAGAGATATAGCGTGACCAGTCCTATATTTCTATTTGATCGTATTTCTGAATTTGAAAATTCACCATTCAGTAAAACAATATCCATTCAGTAAACCTTTGGACAAGATGTGTTGATAAAGACTGTTCATCTTGTTTCCTGCTTTATATCATGTTGCCCACAGAGCTTCTCCTTCCCCTTACTTTATCATCTGTATTCTGGTTCTCCCCCATGATGCTCTGCCTCTCTGCACTCTGACATTCGAACCCCACTTCCTTGCTCCTTCCTGTAACCTAACCGTCAACATTTTGGACACAATTCTCTTATGAATTTGGGAGAGCACCCTTTGCACACTTTTCCTCCCTTTTGTTATTCTTTCCTGACATGTAATGGCTAATATCTAAACAGTGAGATTGAGCTCTGTCCAAAACACAATATGATCAGAGAGCCCATTATATGTGTTTATGCAGAATGCTGTGACTGACACACACCTGCCCACTCGGATAGGACATGTAAGCTGTTTCCTCTTCCTCTACTTCATCTACCATAGTATTATATTACTGGAAAGTACAAAGTACAGTGCAAAAATACTTTTGGATCCAGGGTGTTGGGTGATACAGTGCTTCTTTTACAAAACAAATCATTGTCTAGTGTTTCCTTTTCTGGACACCTAAACCTAAACACCTGAATATTGTGTCCACGCTGAAGGATGAACAATATCAGTTATTTAATAAAGAAGTCCATGATTCCGCTTCCACATTGAATGTCCACCTGTAGCATCATTGACAATTCCTTATATGTTTCTACCACGGGCTGACCTACAGGACTCATCGACTGGATGGGGCTCCGACTAGTGCCTCATAACAAAGTAATGAGCCCTCACCGAGTGGAAGGGTTATAGGGTGATATATAAGGACATTTGGGGCATTTCTCATAGCTCTACGGCTCTGTCTCCCTTAAGCTCTGTAGCTGTATGGAGACCCATAGCTATAGAGCTATAGGTAGACAGAGCTCTTGAGCAATAGCTACAGAGCTATAGATAGAAACAGAGCTACTAAAGCTATAGAGACAGAGCTATAAAGCTATAGACACAGAAATACTGTGATGATCTAACTTGGCCGTTTGTTGTCTAGTGTTTGTCCGCCCCATCCACCAGATGTCCTTTGACTTGTCCAATAAATGCATTACCCTCCCTGCTGCGTCCTAGTTAATCTTCCCACCTGCACCTCATTCCCTCATAAGTCTTCCCCATGTATACATGTTCACTTCTTTTGTTCCCTTGTCGGTTTGTTGTTTTTGTCATGTCCCTCGTTCCTTGTGGATCCCAATTTGTCGTGCTTATCTTTGGCCTGTTCATAGAGCGGAGATTTTGAGTTTCCAAATTAAAAGTCAACAGAGCCACAGGAAGGAAGGCTATATGGAGACATAGAGGAAGACAGAGCCATAGAGTTAAGGAAGACACAGAGCTATAGAGTTAAGGAAGACACAGAGCTATAGAGTTAAGGAAGACACAGAGCTATAGAGTTAAGGAAGACACAGAGCTATAGAGTTAAGGAAGACACAGAGCTATAGAGTTAAGGAAGACACAGAGTTATAGAGTTAAGGAAGACACAGAGCTGTAGAGTTAAGGACGACACAGAGTTATAGAGTTAAGGAAGACACAGAGCTATAGAGTTAAGGAAGACACAGAGATATAGAGTTAAGGAGGGCATAGAGCTATAGACTTAAGGAGGACACAGAGGGTTAAGGAGGACACAGAGCTATAGAGTTAAGGAGGTCACAGAGCTATAGAGTTAAGGAGGACACAGAGGAATGGAGTTAAGGAGGATACAGAGCTATAGAGTTAAGGAGGACACAGAGCTATACTATAGTCCTATAGGGTGACACAGTGTTTGCATGAATATGTGTGAGTGTTTTCTTATGTTTGTGTGTGCATGAATGCTTGCGTGCATCCATGCGTGGGAGTGTTTCCTCTTATGTTTTCTTATGTGTGTGTGTGAGAGGTTGGGTCATTACTAACCAGATGTTGAGGTTATATATCTCCACCATCTCCCGTCTTCTGTAACCTCATCTGATGTCAAGGCCCACTGCAGAGAAAGGCCTGGAACAAGCTGCACCGTAACCTCTCCCCCCTCTTCTTCTCCCTCGCTCCCTCGCAACCTCTATCGCCCTCTCCATGGGCTACCTGATATGGGTGTCTGGTCACCATCGGACGTGCCAGACAGAGTCATGAGTCACGCTTTTATTCTGAAGACCTGCCTTATAAACTGACGTTGCTATTAGGTTTCAGAGCAAACAAACTTTAGGCCGGCACAAAATCCATTAGCGACATAGATAAACACACACTGTCATGCATCAAGGCGCATGCCAACACCACACATAAATACAGACACAAACACATGCTTTTCTTTTGCACGAAAAGTGCTTGGCCATGTAAAACGGTGATGGGTGTTTTGTGAATACAGACACCAATAGCAACTTCGGTTTGAGGATTTTGCTCAAGGTTATGAAAAGTTGACTATTTTTGACTTATTGCAAGTGCTTGCTTAACATTTCAGCATTGTAGCCATGCACTTTTCTAACACTGATGTTAAACTTTGAAACAGTGAACTCAAACATGAAGCGGAAATGGGATCCATCACAGAGGATTTCGCAGAACTGCCCGCTTGTTCCTGGTTAGTTTTCCAACTAACCACACGCACACACACACACACACACACACACGCACGCACACAGGCACATACAAACTCACACATTCTGTCTTACACAGCAGTGGTGGCCTTTCCTGACCTCCATGTACTGGAAGCCTGTCTCAAATAACGTCATATTTAGAAATGATATCATGATTATTGGCATCAATTCACCAACGTATAATAAATATTTGTCCACTTGAGGTGTCTTTCATCATTTGATTGTTGTGTCCATTAACCACTTTGATCCAAGGAATGGGGCTTTCAATGAGTCTCAGGTTGCTGGTGTTTAGGTGACCAGGGTGACATTTGCCTGCAGGGGGGTTTGGAACCCACCCCTGAGAGTCGGGGGGCACATCAATAGCTATAGGAACGTGCTGTACATTACTGCTAAGCGTCTGTGTGCCAGCCAGATTAGAGTACAACTTGACTGTAGGAGTTGTCAAGCTAGGTTCATTATCAAAGTACAATTTGTATTAAGAGATGGAGACTTCCCTAACAACTGGACTGTAACTTGATTAATTCTGAACCAATTTTCATGAATAGTGGCTTGTTATAATCATGAGAAATTTAAAATAACTTCCTGGTGGGTACCTGGTAACGTTAAGTTGTTGTGGTTCTTGTGAACAACAACATACATTTGGCAATATTGTTCATAAAGTAGAGCTGTGCTATATTCACAGCTCAATATACTTACACTATGATATGAATATATTCTCCTTTCCAATGAAAGGGCTGCTTGGATCAAATGCATGTTTGTGATCAAATTTGTGCCCCCGATTTTTGAGAGTTAACCCTTTATGGAGGAGCGGATGAAATGCAACATGAACTGAGTTCAGTTCATCTTCCACCCAGCAGTAATTTGCACACGAAGTTACATAATAGTTCTGTATTGTATCAACCCATACCATTTTCCCTTATTCCCCTTCGTTCTAAAACTTATAACGTAGTCCGAGCCATATTGAATGGATGGATTACAATACAACAAATCTAAACGTTAGGGATTAGCAATCCCAGGTCTAGCTCTCTGAGCTTCTCATACATGTCCTTGCAAATGTCCTTGGAAATACTTTCTCCGGCACCTTGGTGCTACCATGTATATGTTTTACAGAATAAAATACATAAATAAATTGAAATAAAGTTTTCATCAGATTTTCATATTTTTTTAATATATGTTAAACTTTACTTTGTGTGGGCAGTGTGGGCAGTTTATGTTCTTAACCCTCTATCTGGGCGCCATAGTGGCAGGCAGGCCTTAGGCATGTGCCTTGAATGTCTATGCGTACGTCACAGATAAGTACGTTCAACATTTGAAAATAAATCACATCAAAGCTAGTAAAAATGTTCAATACCTTAAATACTTCTATTATCATTACCTCAGCCTAATTTATAATTTTCCCATATGAGGGTATGATTTAACATATGCCCTATAATGTAGACATAAACATATTACTTTCACATGAGCGGACATAAATTGCATTTACTCTCATTGAAAACTGCAGTGATGCCGAAATTGAGTATTATTTATTGTTACATCTAACAACTAATATGAACTACTAAGATGCAACTTGTATATGTTAAGTTGATCCACTTGTTTTAAATTAGAGGGAGTAGTATTCATCTCCTTTCCATTTTATGCAATCTACCTTAAATGAAACAGGGCAATTAGGTACAATTATTTTTATGTTGAAATGCAACTCTAACTATGTATATAGTAATAGAGTTACATCATTTTTTTAACACTGCAAATTTGTAACAACAGATTGATGGGATCGAGGAAAAAAATATGTTTACATTGGTGTGGGCGGAATGGTATTGAACCCACGCCTATAGGGTCAGATTCATCTCAGAAACATAAAAATGTGACGTTGTCGACTAATCTACGTGTAGGAGCAGAAACTAGTCAGAACTGGTGTCAAATATTTTTATAATGAGGTACTAATGTTAGATTTAATATTTCTCCTGTCTAATCAGACAGGAGAAAGTCTGTATTCATCATTTAGAGGGACACCAAAGGCTGCATCAGCTTTAGTTCTCAGTGATAAGATAAGATAAGATACAACTTTATTAATCCCCCGTAGGAGAAATTTGTTTGTTACAGCAGCAGCCCAGCAGCAGTGGAAGGACATAGGTCATAGGATAAAAAGGATAAAAAGACAATCCAATAAATACAATAAATACAAAGTGCTAATGCATAAGTAGACGCTTATAGTTAAAATAGGTACAAAAACAAGACAAACAGAACCAACATCATGATGGGTGATGCATATACACATATACGCATACCTAAAAACACACACACACATGCATATGCAAACACATAGACATACACAAACACAATCATCAGGCACTGTTGAGCAGCCTAATGGCTGCCCGCACAGAGGAGCACCTGAAGCGCTCCGTCTTGCACCTGGGGAACATGAACCTGTGTCTGAAGGTGCTCCTAATCTGCCACAGCTCAGCATGGAGGGGATGGGAGGGGTTGCCCAGGATGGACTTGAATTTGTCCCTCATCCTCCTCTCTACCACCACCTCCAGACTGTCCAGCTCAAGTCCCACAACAGAGCTGGCTTTCCTAACCAGCTTGTTGAGTCTGTTTGAGTAGTTTTTTTTCCTAATAAACAAAGTGTTTTTTTCTGAACACGTTTCTTGGCAGTCTCAAGTCAATCATATTTTTATGAAAACTAAACTTACGATTCATAAATGGACTAGGGGGGTACTTTACTGCAAACCAATCAAAGACTTTCTAGCATCCCCTTACTTGAAGTTTACCAATGATAATCCTTCAAATGGGAAGTAAACAAATTGACAACTGAAGCTCAGCAGCTTTGGATGCTGCTGTCTGGCAAGGGGTTTAATTTCGTGTTCATTCATATTCAAATTCATATTTTCTTTATTAATTATTAATTATTACAGTAATTCTTACTGGCCATTTTCTGTTTGCATCCAAGCATGCTATCTGTTTGGGTTTTGCAAATAAGATGCCAGTCAGACATCAAATGAGATAGATATCAATGAGGTGGCAGAAATGACTCCGTTGAATGATGCAGTTTATTTGGACATTCTTCTAAATATATCAAATTATACATTAGAAGCACATAATGCAAGTATACAAAATCTCTACTCAGTTTGAACAATCTAAGCAAATTACATAATAATTGAATAAAGCAGAAAAAATGAAATTTTAAGCACCAGCAAAGAATTGTGTTTAGACATCTTAGATAGATTAACTATATATATATTATATTCCAGCATTTTCCTGTTCTATTTAATTATTTAATTATATAATCTTCAAACTTTCTATTTTATATTTATTAATATAAAAGGCTGTAAATTAAATAGATGCATTAATACTCAATCGACCTGTCGCTGAGTCAGGCCCCCCATCGTTACGATGACAAACTCGGACAAACAAACCAGACCAGATAATAAAGAAACATATGAAAAAATGTCACCTGACAATATAATATAAAGCAGGAGTGGAGTTATATTCAAAAAATAAAAAAATACATGCAGAAGGTGACAAGCTTAAATTCAGTTGGTTTTCGGGCCTGCCACACATGGTCTGCAAAATTGGCAAATGGAATCTTTAGACCAAGCCTCAGAAAAATCATCAAACATAATTTGATTTATTTAGTTCCATTTAAGAAATATTGGCCAATAATGTTGGAGCAGTTAGTCCATTTTTCTTATATGACCACTTTGTTATTGTATAAAAAAAAACAACCGACTATTATAGGGGGGATACCAATACCCCCCACTATCCATAAACCCAAATTTTGGTACTGCACTCAAGGGTGGCGCTATTTTGAAAGATTATGAAGCTAGCCTTATTTCTCCTTCAGATTGACCTGGACTCAAAATTCTTTCATCATATAAATCTCTAAAATCAGATGCATCTTTTCACCCCGGTCTTCTGCGCTAAAATTTTTTACTTTTCCCACAATTTCATAGAAAAGCCAAACGTCTACAGTCTCAGCCCATTTTGCCTATATTACTATATTGTTATTGTATAACTACAATACAGCTATCATTAGGTGGATACCATTAACAGTGCCGATTTTCAGATCTGTACTCTTTTAAGAAAGCCTAAATTCTCTTGTGAAATGTGTGCTTGGAGTTTTCTTGATCTTGTGTGCTTATCAATAGACATTTTGCCTGTGTGAATGAGGCTTCATGCACTTCTGGAACGTCAGTGTCTCAGTGGGATAATGCCTTGTACTGGTGATCCTTAGGTTGAGAGTTTGAATCCTGATTAGAGCATTATGAACAAGCTGAACATGGCATTCTGTCAATGCCACTCATTTAAGAAACACAACATTGAACAGCACCTGAAATTCATCAGGCAATCAACATTCCGGCTCATTAGTTTCCAAGAATCTGACTGCCAAGACACAGTATGGCATTAAGGGGAACTTCTTCATTAACCATTTTTCCTTCATAATTAACTCACTTAGTGTTCTTGACTACAAATGTTTAATTTCCTCCGAATGTCAAAGATTTTTCAGGTATATGATTTTAAGAAAGCCTTAATTCACTTGAGAAATGTGTGCTTTGAGTTTTCTGGATGTTGTGTGCTTATCAATAGACATTTTGACCATGTGAATGAGGCTGCAGTTCAGGTTTACAAGTGGCTCAATGGGACAATGCCTTGTAAAGGTGATCCTTAGGTTGGGGATAAGAAGCCCGATTAGAGCATGCTGAACAAGCTGAACATGACCTTCGGCCATTGCTCTGCAGCTCACCTGAAAGCCGAGGCACAGTATTGCAAAAAAAAATCTTTCCTTCATAATTATATGTCATATTTAAATATCTGTGTGTTCTTGACTTTTAATTTTGTTCGGATCCCGCTAATCATCGCTTGCGGTTATATTTGTAAATTGCTTTTTCTTAAATCAGTTTCCATTGTGTTTATTATTAGGATTGCTTGAAACATTTCAGAATCTTTAAAAGTACTTCAATATTTTAATGGTGGTAATAATATGTGTAATAATTTAAAAGGACAGATATATTTTATTTTAGATTGTTTGCTGAAAGAAAAGCATACTTAATAATACATTAAGATTTAAGATAATCATTAGGAAGCAATACATATATTTATAAGGAAATAAAAGTTAAACGTAGGAGTGCTGCATACATGATAAAATACAAATAAATCGCCCTCATCTATGGAAAGCTGTCCCACAAACCCGCTTTGAATGTTTGGTTTCTCTGTATAGCCAAAGGCCTTTTTCCGAACACTCTATTCTCTCTGACTCTTGACCATTGATGGCCCAATATGGCGACCACGCAGACGCATATCAAATGTAAATACTGTTATCTGCGTTTACATTTCTATGTCTACACGCACCAAAAGAAAATGGTCCTGTCAATGCAAAGCATTATGAAAGCTTTCCACTGCCACCAAAATATAACTCTGGTCATCTGTCCCTCTCTCTGTCCCTCTCCTAGTCTCTCTCACTGTCCCTCTCTCTTTCCGTATCTCTCTTCTAGTCTCTCTGTCTCTCCCCCTTTTTCCTACCAACAGTAGCTGCAATCACTTCAAGTTATCACCTCTTCATAAGCATTCTTACGGACAAATTAGCCTGCATTTCTGATGAATATCCAGTTCCTTAACACACACATGCCAGCACCCTCACACGACATACAAACACACACACACACACACACACACACACACACACACACACACACACACACACACACACACACACACACACACACACACACACACACACACACACACACACACACACACACACACACACACACACACACACACACACACACACACACACACAGACACTCCCCCACAGACACTCACCCACATGCGCACACACACACTGGAACCCAATATCAACAGCATTCTACAGAGGTTCCCTCAACATCAAGTGGTTGGTATAAAAATACCCTCTGTCCAAGAGGCTCGAATGGCTTTAGAGGGACAGGCGATCATGTGATGAAATCAATGGGCCAGGTTACATTTTGGATTGCTGCTGTGTCTAACTTTGTGTGTGTGTGTGTGTGTATGTGTGTGTGTGTGTGTGTGTGTGTGTGTGTGTACGTGGTGTGTGCGTGTGCGCGTGCGTGCTGTGTGTGTGTGTGTGTGTGTGTGTGTGTGTGTGTGTGTGTGTGTGTGTGTGTGTGTGTGTGTGTGTGTGTGTGTGCTTGTGTGTCCAAGTGAGAAGCTCAGGTTGATAGTTAAAACACATTGACCTATTTGATCACTGGGAGGCAACATTAAAGTGTGCTCAATGATGACAAGACACGCACACGCACACACACACACACACACACACACACCACACACACACGCACGCACGCACGCACGCACGCACGCACGCACACACGCACACGCACACACGCACGCACGCACGCACATGCACACGCGCACACAAACACACACACACACGCACACACACACACACACAGTATTCATGAGTATAAGTGTTTCTCTCTCTCTTTCTCTCTCCCACTCTATATGTCTACCTCTCTCGATCTCTCTCATCGTCTCATCTCATCTCTCTGTCTCCTAAGCGCTCTGTAATATTTGTATTTCTCCTTTTTTCTCTCTTCTCCCTTGTATGTGTTTTACATTTTGTATTGATGCATGAACTGTATGTGCTTCCCCGTTAAATTATGAAAAGCATCATTTGTGCTGAAGTAAAAATGTACACTTAAGGGCCTAGCTGAACCCCAGACCACATTTCTGTAGGTTTGGGCCTACATTTGTGCCTCCATGTTTGAACTCAGTACCTTGAAGAGTTGAAATAGATTGTTCCCATCTTGCGCCTCTTGTGCACTTGTTGGTATTCATCAGAGAGACCAGGCGTTCCTGGCCTGCTCGTGGCTGCTGGTTCATGTGCCATATAAAGATCCTCTCTTTGAATGGTCTTTGGTGCAGTAGACCACTGAGTCGACGGGTAATACAGCGTGTGGGTGTGGGACCTGGCCTGCACTCCTCTAATGAGGAAAACATGCAGGCCAGTTCCATACTGATGACCTGTCCAGGGTCTACAGCCCAACATGACGTCACCCCATCCGTCATTGATGATTAAAATCCCATTTCTCCCAAAATTGTCTTTTTTGGGGGTTTCTGTATGAACTATTGAGTCATGACGACAGTATAGTTGAGTTCGAAATATTGAGGACACTATAGCTCGGTCTTTTGTGGTGTTTGAGTCACAGGGGAAGGTTCTGGGTCCATATCGTAATGTGCGGAATCTAACCTTTTGGTGTCGGATAAAAGCTTTGTCTTACAGTTTTTCTCAGTCGTTTTGGTACATTTCTCAGATCAAAATTGAAATTCTGAAAACTAACTGTTCAATCTTCACATCATTGTGTCACTTGTGCACATCAAAAAAGCAGTTTCTCATTTCTTTGAACAAGTTGCAAATGCTTTGGTACATTCATGCAAATGATTATATACAATTATCTGCTCTTTCCTACATTATCAATTGCCTATGTCATGTTGATCAAAATGTATTGTAATGGGTCTCTATTGAATAGTCTCGCCCCCATAGCATTTAGGCATTAGTTCATTGCATAATTCTTCAAAGAAGGAAAATGGGTGAAGTGTTAGATCAACCAACGATCAACCAGTTTACTGAAATAGCTCAAAGGTGTATCTCCTGAACCATGAACTGGCAAGAACATATAGCTGGAGCACAACACAATGTTAAAATGTCTGACAATGGATGGACAAAGAATTGGACGGGGTCAACAGCCAGAGAGAAGAAGAAGAGGAAGAGGAGTGAGGCTGCGTGAGAATGAGAATTTGTGGCCCAACAGACAGGAACATCCGGAGGTGTAGGAAGAGTGCACTGTAATTCCTATAGCAATTTATGTACAGTTTACCCTAAGAAGATTTTCCTATGTTCATATTTCTAGCAATGACATGGTCTGTTACAGTAACAAATTACAGTACAAACAGTCAAAGCGTAAATGTGAATCTTTTCCAGTTTCTTGAAATCAATCTACTACATTACACTAAGATGTAACTTACAATTTACAATAATTGTCTTCCAAACGTTTTTCATAGTTTACATCAGAACATCCCTCCAAAGTACACTGTTATATTGACAACATGACTCAGTAATTTGCCCCTCTTATCCGTACACAATAACACAAGGACGTGTCATTCTGAGGGCACTGACATGTTCATTGACACAGAAATATACTTTTGAGAGAGATGACCTTAGGATTTCGAGCAAGAGACTTGCTTTTGCAGATAATCCATGGTGTTTTGCTATTTGTATGAATTGTTTTGAGAAATGCATTTAGTGTTTGCAAATGTTGATGATGATTCGAGAAATATACCAAAGCGACTGAGAAAAACTGCAAATGGGTGGGGACTCATGGGTGAATTGGGTGTATCATATATAATCATGGTTTGATATAATTAAATATATTATTGTCTCAAACCCAACAGAGGCCAACAGATCTCTCTAATCTCATCTATCAGATAGACAGACAGTAAGATAGGCAGACAGACAGGCACACAGACACACATACAGGTAAATAGGCAGACATACAGGAAGATAGGCAGACAGACTGGCAGACAGACCGACCGACTGACCGACAGACAGACAGACAGACAGACAGACGGACGGACGGACGGACGGACGGACGGACGGACGGACGGACGGACGGACGGACGGACGGACGGACGGACGGACGGACGGACGGACGGACGGACGGACGGACGGAGGACGGACGGACGGACGGAACGGACGGACGGACCGGACGGACGGACGGACGGACGGACGGACGGACGGACGACGGAACGGACGGACCGACGGACCGGACGGACGGACGGACGGACGGACGGACGGACGGACGGACGGACGGACGGACGGACGGAACGGGACAGACAGACAGGACAGACGGACGGACGGACGGAGACGGACGGACGGACGGACGGACGGACAGACGGACAGACAGAGAGATGGGTAGACAGACAGAGACATGCAGACAGAGAGATAGACAGGAAGAAAGACAGATGGATAGGTATTCAGGCAGAGAGACAGATGGGAGACACGCAGACAGAGAGACAAACAGGAAGACAGACAGACATACAGACCGACAGACAGACAGACATACAGAGTAGGTGGATGTAATCAGCTCCCTCAAGGGTATCTCTGTCCACTCAGGCTGCAGAGCTCCTTGATGAAGCGTGTCCATATACACAAACTCTCAGATGACCCGCACAAGTCTGCTCCCACACACACACACACACACACACACACACACACACACACACACACACACACACACACACACACACACACACACACACACACACACACACACACACACACACACACACACACACACACACACACACACACACACACACACACACACACACACACACACACACACACACACACACACACACACACGCACACACACACACACACCACACACACACACACACACACACCACACACACACACACACACACACACACACACACACACACACACACACACACACACACACACACACACACACACACACACACACACATACCCATACACTCTCACAGACACGCACGCACACACACACAGATCAGCCCCGGGGCCGTGACTTCAAGAGTCGGTGTTTCGATTTCCCTCTGTGGGTTTTGAACCATGCAGATTACAATTATGGTGAATTTGATTAACAGAGCGAGTGACATGAGTATCATGTGTTTTAGGTATTTCTTTTTAATGGTGCTCCGGAATATCGGCTTACACTGGTTGTCATTTATACTAGCAGGGAGAGGATGGGGGAGACCCTTTGCTGGCCTAGGCCAGACTTCAAACAAAACCCAGAAGACAGGGAGGAAGAATGGGAGTGTGTTTGTGTATCTGTATGTATTTATGTGTGTGGGAGTGCGTCCGCATGTGTGTGTGTGTGTGTGTGTGTGTGTGTGTGTGTGTGTGTGTGTGTGTGTGTGTGTGTGTGTGTGTGTGTGTGTGTGTGTGTGTGTGTGTGTGTGTGTGTGTGTGTGCGTTTCTGTTTGTTTCGGCGTGTGAGTTTGTCTATGCCTGTATGTGTGTACGTTTTTGAAAATAAAGAAATAATAAAGAAACACAGACGATCTGACCCAGACTTCTGTGTTTCAATTCTTACAGTCCTTCAGCAGCGCCTGGGGGTGGATGGCCTGGCACTCCCCCACGTCCAGCAGCGCTATGACCGTAACATGAGAGCTCTCAGCCCATGGCTGCATGGCCACCGTCACCAAGGAGTCACTGGAAGGCAGCCCTGAGTGTGTCCACTGGAGTCCCAGATCACAGGTGAACTCATGTGTGACAGCATCAAAAACACAAGCAAAGTACACACAGTACAGTAGCTATTGTGTCGAGTTTACGTTTTCCTCAACATGTCTGTTGATTTAACTTGATTACCCTGGCACATTTTCCGACAGGTGGACAGTCTTACCGTGCACATTTTATACAGCTGGAGTATTTCACAGTGGTGACTGCCTGCAGAGTCACCTCGCTTTAAGTCATTCTGACCCGCTTGTTTTTACAGGAGCCTTGGGTTTCATTGAGACATTGCTTAAATTCCCCCACCCTTACCTTCTCCACCTCCACCTCTCACCTCCTCCACCTCCAACCCCTCACCTTCTCCACCTCCACCCCTCACCTCCTCCACCTCCAACCATCACCTTCTCCACCTCCACCCCTCACCCCTCACCTTCCTCCACTTCCACCCCTCCCTTCTCCACCTCCACCCCTCACCCTTCTCCACCTCCACCCCTCACCTCCTCCACCTCCACCCATCCCCTCCTCCACCTCCACCCCTCACCTTCTCCACTTCCACCCCTCACCTTCTCCACCTCCAACCCCTCACCTTCTCCACCTCCACCCCTCACCTCCTCCACCTCCACCCCTCACCTCCTCCACCTCCACCCCTCACCTCCTCCACCTCCACCCCTCACCTTCTCCACCTCCACCCCTCACCTCCTCCACCTCCACCCCTCACCTTCTCCACCTCCACCCCTCACCTCCTCCACCTCCACCCCTCACCTTCTCCACCTCCACCCCTCACCTCCTCCACCCCTCCCCTTCTCCACCTCCACCCCTCACCTCCTCCACCTCCACCCCTCACCTTCTCCACCCCTTTTCTTTAGAATAATACAATATTAAATATAAATATGAATCGTTTTTATGAATGGAAAAAAGATGCAATTGGATTTCTGGCTTAATGGCTACCCTCTTGACAAGTGTGAATGGATGACCAACCAGGAGGAGTGGGGGGAGGGAGGCACTGGGAGGGAAGAGGGAGAACATTTAAAAGAAAGTGCAGCAAGAAACAGGGTTTGAGATTAAACACGCTTTACTTATACACACAGACTCAAACACGTGTGCATGGGACACGCACACACACACACACACACACACACACACACACACACACACACACACACACACACACACACACACACACACACACACACACACACACACACACACACACACACACACACACACACACACACACACACACACACACGCAACATGCACACATATACACCAACCCCCAGATTTAGTTAAACCCTCCCTTTCTTGCTGCCTGACACATTTTCATTAATCTACTCTTAATGCACACTCTCTCTCTCTCTCTCTCGCCTTCTTTCTGCCTCTCTCTCTCTTTCTGCATCTCTGCCTCTATCTCATATTCTCTCTCAATCTCTCTCTCCTTCTCTCTCTCTCTTTCTCTCTTTCTCTCACTCTCTCTCTCTCTGTTGTGGCCTGACAGAGTTCGATGATGGGAATTTGTTGAGTTGGAGCAATGAAGAAATACAGCTGCTGATAAAATGTGTGTGTGTGTGTGTGTGTGTGTGTGTGTGTGTGTGTGCGTGTGTGTGTGCGTGCGTGCGTGTGTGCGTGCGTGCGTGCGTGCGTGCGTGTGTGCGTGCGTGTGTGCGTGTGTGTGTGTGTGTGTGGTGTGTGTGCCCGTGCGTTGTGTGTGTATGTGTGTGTGTGT
>OLKM01000372.1:198763-201910 GCA_900291075.1 Melanogrammus aeglefinus | reverse complement strand
TTGAACCATGAACTGAGCAAGAACATAATAGCTGGGAGCACAACACAATGTTAAAATGTCTGACAATGGATGGACAAAGAAAATTGACCGGGGTCAACAGCCAGAAGAGAAGAAGAAGAGGAAAGAGGAGTGGAAGGCTGCCGTGAAGAATGAAGAAATTTGTGGGCCACCACGGACAGGAAACATCACGGAGGTGTATGGAAGAGTGCAGCTGCTAATTCCTATTAAGCAAATTTAATGGTACAGTTACCTCTAAGAAGGATTTTCCTAGTTCATATGTTCTAGCAAATGACATGGTCTGTTACAGTAACAAATTAAACAGTACAAAACGAGTCAAGAGCCGTAAAATGGTGGAATCTGTCCAGTTTCTTGACAAATCAAAGTCTACCACATTACACTAAGGATGTAACATTAACAATTTACAATAATTGTCTTCCAAAGACGTTTTCATAGTTTACAGTCAGAAACATCCCTCCAAAGTACAACTGTTTATATTGACAACATGACTCAGTAATTGCCGCCCTCTTATCGTACACTAATAACACAAAGGACGCTGTCCATCTAGAGGGCAGGCTGACATGTTATCTGACACAGGAAAATATACTTTTGAGAACGAGCTGACCTTAGGATCATGTCGAGCAACGAGACTTGCTTTGCGAGAATCCATGGTGTTTTGCTATGTTGTATGAAAATTGTGTTGAAGAAATGCATTTAGTGTTGCAAAAATGTTGTGAGATGATTCGAGAAATATACCAAAGCGACTGAGAAAAACTGAAATGGGTGGGGACTCATGGGGAATTGGGTGTATCATTATAATACATACGGTTTGATAGTATAAATATATTATGTTCAAACCAAAACAAGAGGCAACAGATCTCATCTAATCTCAATTCTAATCAGATAGAACACGACAGTAAGATAGGCAGACAAGAAGGCACAAGAACACAATACGGAATAAGGCAGACATACAGGAAGATAGGCAGACCAGACGGCAGACAGACCGCCGAACTGGTAGCGAGAGACAGACAGATCAGACCGACAACGACGGACGGACGGACGACGGACGGACGACGGACGGACGGACGGACGGACGGACGGCGGACGGACGGACGGACGGACGGACGGACGGACGGACGGACGGACAGGACGGCGGACGGACGACGGAACCGGACGGACGGACGGACGGACGGATCGACGGACGGACGACAGGACAGGACTGGACGGACGGACCGGACGGACACGGACGAACAGGGCGGACGGACGGAACGCGACGGAACGGACGGACGGACCGACGGACGGACGGACGGACGGACGGACGGACGACAGACGACGCAGACAGAGAGATGGTAGAAGAGCAGAGACATGCAGACAGAGAGATAGAACAGGAAGAAAAAGAAGCCCAAAGAAAAATTGGGAAAAAATTTAAGGTTGTTAATAAAACCAGCAGAGAGACCAGATGGGAGACACGCAGACAAGAGAGACAAAACAGGAAGACAGACAGACATACAGACCGACAGAACAAGACAGACAGAGTAGGTGGATGTAATCAGCTCCCCAAGAGGTATCTCTGTCGCACATCAGGCCTGCAAGAGTCCCTTGATGCAAGCTTGTCCATATACACAAACTGCTCAGAATAGACCCCACAAGTCTGCTCCCACACACACACACACAACACACACATCCACAAACACACACACACACACACACACACACACACACAACAACACAACACACACAATTACCACAACAACACACACACATCACACAAACACACACACAACACACACCACACATACACACATACACACACACACACACACACACACACTAACACACAAGCACACACACACACTCACACACACACACACACACACACAAAAACACACACACACACACAAACACACAGACACACACACAGACACACACACAAACACACATACACATATAGACACTCTCACAGACCACCACGCCACATCACACAGAATCAGCCCCGGGCCGTGACTTCAAAGAGTTCGGTGTTTTCGATCCCTCTGTGGGTTTTGAACCATAGCAGATTACAATTATGGTGAATTTGATTAACAACGAGAAGCGAGTGACAATGAAGTATCAATAGTGTTTTAGGTATTTCTTTTAATAGTGCTACCGGAATACGAGCTTACACATGGTTTCAATTTCATACTAGCAGGGAGAGGAAATGGGGGAGACCCTTTGCTGGCGCTTCGCCAGACTTTCAAACAAAACCCAGAAAGACAGGGAGAAAGAATGGGAGATGTGTTTTGTGTATCCATGTTATATTATCATGTGGTGTGGGAGTGCGTCCGCATGTGTGTGTGTGTGTTGTGTGTGATGTGTTGTGTGTGTTGGTTGATGTGTGTGTGTGTGTGGTGTGTGTGTGTTGTGTGTGTGTGTGTGTGTGTGCCGTTCTGTTTGTTTCGGCGTGTGAGTTATTGTCTATGGCTGTATGTGTGTACGTTTTTGAAAATAAAGAAAATAATAAAGAAACACACGATCTGACCAGACTTCTGTGTTTCAATTCTTACAGTCCTTCAGCAGCGCCTGGGGGTGATGGCCTGGCACTCCCCCACGTCCAGGCAGCACTATGACCGTAACAGGAGACTCTCAGCCCATGGCTGCATGGCCACCGTCACCAAGGAGTCACTGGAAGCAGCCCTGAGTGGTGTCCACTGGAGTCAACAGATCACAGCGTGAACTCATGTGTGACAGCATCAAAAACACAGCAAAGTACACCACAGTACAGTAGCTATTGTGTCGAGTTTTACGTTTTCCTCGAACATGTCTGTTGATTTAACTTGATTACCCTGGCACATTTTCGAGACAGGTGGACAGTCTTACCGTGCACATTTATACAGCCTGGAGTATTTCACAGTGTGACTGCCTGCAGAGTCACTCGCTTATAAGTCATTTCCTGACCCGCTTGTTTTTACAGGAGCCTTGGTATTCATTGAGACAATTGCCTTAATGTTCCCCACCCTTACCTTCTCCACTCCAGCCTCTCACCTCCTCCACCTCCAACCTCACCTCTCCACTCCACCCCTCACCTCCTCACCTCCACCCATCCCCTCCTCCACCTCCACCCCTCACCTTCTCCACTTCCACCCCTCACCTTCTCCACCTCCAACCCCTCAC
>OLKM01000372.1:191263-193763 GCA_900291075.1 Melanogrammus aeglefinus | reverse complement strand
AGAGACCCGCAGTGAATTCAACCCGGGTCCACTTGACATCGGGTTAGGTGCATGACAGTGGTACCGTTAAACTTCGATCACCGAATTTCAAACAAAACTCTTGCTCAGCAACGATGGGAAATACTATCAAATGTATTATTTTAAACACCAGTATGAATATTACCGTAGGGCCTACACGTTTACCAGGCAATCAAAATAAACACGCACACAGACGCAGCAGAGAGGCAGAGAGCCTAGATAAGCGTTCAATGCGGTGAGAGAGAGAGAGAGAGAGATAGAGAGAGAGAGAGAGAGAGGAGAGAGAGAGAGAGAGAGAGAGAGAGAGAGAGAGAGAGAGAGAGAGAGAGAGAAGAGAGAGAGAATTGTTGAGGCTTTCCTTCTAATATAGAGCGAACATTTTATGTAAGCGCTGAGCCGAATGCCGTATGCTCATGCAGAGGAAATACAAGAACGGTCTGATAGGGATCAGGATGTGTTTGTTTGCCCATGTGCTGTGTTCATTCTATTTATATTACCATCAGGAAACATATACTGTAGATAGAGATAGATAGATAGATAGATAGATAGATAGATAGATAGATAGATAGATAGATAGATAGATAGATAGATAGATAGATAGATAGATAGATAGATAGATAGATAGAGTGGTGGATGTAATGGTTAGACGACGGGTTGATGTACAGGTGGATGGGTGGGTGGGTGGATGGATGGCTGGGTGTACGGGTGGAGGTACGGGTGGATGTACAGGTGGATGGACGTGCGGGTGGATGGATGGATGTACGGGTGGATGGCGAAGCAGCCTTTCCCACTAGGAGACACCGGACCCCAGTGGAGTATTGGGGGGCTTAATTACCACCGAGTGAAATTTTACTCATTTCTCCTCATTATGCAAATTGCCTGAAACGTGATTTGCCGCCGTGCTAGAACACCACAAAACCAATAAGGCTGTAACTGTGATACTGACGGTAATAAACACACACACACAAACATCCCAACACGTGCATACACATACACACTCATGATCTGAGCCTCGGAGCGGTGCATGTGGGTTTCTGGTGTGATTAGCACGGTGGTAAATGTGGGGTTTCAGCGGAGGACGGGTGGGGGTGTGTAGTGTGAACAGCCCGACCGCCTCAGCTGTTTTAGCGCTGGAACAAGGCCGTCGGCCCCACTATCCTGCCTCCTAGAGACACCTGATACCGGGTGTCTAGACCATCCTGGATTGATTGTTTTCTTGGGCTGGTTCTTTCATTTTTTTTTTAAAGATCAAAATATTCATATAAATGGTTGGTGAAGATTTTATGAAATCTCTCAATAAGGTAATGGACATTTACAGACACATTAATAAAAAGCATTAAAAAGATATATATATATGAAGATAAAAGTAAGATTTTGGTTAGGAAGCCTTAATGATGAATTCATTAAATAATAAAAATAAACCGTCATTCTGAAGACTTTGATTGTTAGAGTAATCCATGGAGGCATTCAGTTTGACGGACCAGCACAACACTGGACAAAGCTCAAGTGGTCTTCTTTAAGGTCACTAGAGGCCTATGAGACACACGAGAACACAGAGAAGCCCCCTGAGACGGTATAGGGATCATAGCCATCCTATACTCTAGTACAGCCCTCGCCGAACTGAACACACATCACATATATCATTAAAATGAACAAGGCCAAAAGGATATGTAATCAGCAGGTCTTGGTGGATGTGGGATTATAGCGAGGAGGAAGATGGATATAGATTACTTGTCGGCTAAGGAAATTATCACACACACCACACACACACACACACACACACACACACACACACAGCGCATCGCACACGTCCATGTAGGACTGATGGTAAACCTGCACATGAAGCACCCGGAGCAGATCTTACCCCTATAGGAAGTCTCTTCTGTATATCTTAAAGGATCACAGCCCTGGGAGTGGTACCATTCACTAGGAGGAGAGAGGGAATATATAACATGTGCATGGTATCTTTCAGGGCGTCTGTAATTTTTACTTAAGGTTTTGAGGATCCATTGTGTGATGTGCTAGACATGGGAGTGGTGTAAACCCCACATGGTAGACATCTGATAGCCGGGTCGGTTTGCTACAAGGTCACTGGGCCGCAGTCCAATCCGCTCCAATCACAGGTGAACACCCCTCACCACATCCACATCACCACCCTGACTCAGGTCACTATATCAAATAAGTCATTTATTGTGGAACGATTTAGGATAAAATGAAGAAATCTTTAATGTGGTCACATGTTATGGCCACTGTTGTTATTGAAATACAGACATTTTTTTTATAGTTAATCAGTTTGGCTTGTTCATGAGTACATTTGAGATTAAAAGCTTTCAAATTTAGAACTAAAATGAACTAGCACATTTTGTATAATCTATAAATATGTTTAATATAATTCATGTGAATTCACAGCAGAGGTGGCAGATAAGGTAGATAGAAAGAAAGCCAAGTTCAAACAAATTTTGTTTACTTTTGCATGCAACTG
>OLKM01000372.1:158763-183763 GCA_900291075.1 Melanogrammus aeglefinus | reverse complement strand
CAACGTGGACAGTGTGTCAACACATCTTAAATCAGTAGTTGTGAGTTTTTGAGCTGCTGGTGGAAACCATAGAGGAGGGTTTGTCGGACGCTATGTCAGCTGCAGCAAGTTAACTGTGCTGTCCAATCACCAGTCAGATCCCACATAGCGCTTCCTTTTGTCACTGGTAAACGTTGCACTATAATACTGCAGTTAAGCTTTAGCCATACATATCCATTGTCTTTAGTCTAGCTGCATATATCTGTGTGTGGGTAGCGAGGGGTGTAGCAGTGAGGGGTGTTGAATGTGTTGTTTGGAAGACTCTGAGGGGAGGTAAGTGCACTGCCTTAATTCAATTTAAAGCTCTGTGTTTTGACAGGAGTTGAGAGTTAGCTGGGGTGGCAAGATAGCTCTCTGCACAGTTGGATACACACAAGCACACACACACACACACACACACACACACACACACACACACACACACACACACACACACACACACACACACACACACACACACACACACACACACACACACACCCATGCACACACAGAAATGCAGGCAAGCATGCACTCAAACACACACACACACACACACACTGCACACAGACATGCAGAGACACGCAGGCTAGAACTCAGACACACACACACACACAGACACACACACGCACGCGCACACACACACACACACACGCACACACACACATACGTAATATGGATGTATATATTTCTATCATAAACCATGTCAGACAGGCATGTGCTTATACAGACATAAATAGGAGCCTTATAGCCGGTTAAGCAGCTGAAAGTCACATACTGTATGTATAACAAGCTACCAACCAGTCGAACTTAGTCTATTAGAATTTCCTCTGTTTTCTACCGTATTCTCAGTCTATTGTAATACAGCTTTAAGCTGACCTGTCCTCTACTAAAAAGACTGCATCAAAACGACCTAATCTGTTGTCTCAAACCAAAAACAAGCATGTTGGCCTGAAATGCTGCTTGACTATGGGAATAAAATACAACAAATTATTTAGCATCAAGTAGGCCTGCTCTGCTCCATAAGCACCTTAATTACACTTATCTGGGAATCTGTGAAGGTGTGTGTGCCTGTGTGTGGGCCTGTTTGTGTGCCTGTGGGATTGTGTGTGTGTGTGTGTGTGTGTGTGTGTGTGTGTGTGTGTGTGTGTGTGTGTGTGTGTGTGTGTGTGTGTGTGTGTGTGTGTGTGTGTGTGTGTGTGTGTGTGTGTGTGTGTGGGTGTGTTTGTGTGTTTGCGTGTGTGTGTGTGTGTGGGGTGTGGGAGAGAGTGGGGGGGGTAGAGGCGGAGTGGTGTTTGTGTGGGGGGGAGGGAGAGGGGGGGAGACAGATAGTGTTCATGGTAGACGTTGGGTTGTATCCTTGGAGACAGAAAGCAATATGTTTGATTGCTGCCGGAGTTCACAGAATAACAAACAATAACTTTGCATATGAGATTAGCCTGACTCCCTTGAGATTCAACGTCAGTGGTATGAATCTTGTCAGGAGGAAAACTCATACGCTTGTGTGTGTGTGTGTGTGTGTGTGTGTGTGTGTGTGTGTGTGTGTGTGTGTGTGTGTGTGTGTGTGGTGTGTGTGTGTGTGTCTGTCTGTCTGTCTGTGTGTGTGTGTGTGTGTGTGTGTGTGCGTGCGTGCGTGCGTGTGTGTGTGTGTGTGTGTGTGTGTGTGTTATCTACATAGACTCAGACCTATTAAACGATATAAAATGAATTAGATGGAACGAAAGAGGGTGAGAGAGAGGAAGAAAGAGATATAGAGAGTAAGGGTTGAGGGATAGAGAGATAGAAAGAGCGTTGATTGCAGCATCTTGGTAAGGGATGTAGGTTATAAAGGCCTATCTGTTACACATGTAGTACCATTCCCATCTCTTGGCTTCCTGTCATTGATCAGAACAACCCCCCTCATGCCCCCCCTCCCACGGATGGACAGAAATATGATAGTCTGGTGGGGGAAGAGATAGAGTAAGGGGGGAAGGACAAAAGTAGGCTAAAAAGGCATAAAAACCCATAGCCTCCAAGCCTCATCTCCTGTGTCAGTGATGTGAGGATCCCTGCAGGCATCAACATCCCACCCCAGCAGTACCTCTCTCCACTCTAATCTAATTTCTCCGTCGTCCGTTTTTCGCAAAGCTAAAAGATAGAGCACACTATTATGCTGTGTGTGTGTGTGTGTGTGTGTGTGTGTGTGTGTGTGTGTGTGTGTGTGTGTGTGTGTGTGTGTGTGTGTGTGTGTGTTGTGTGTGTGTCTGTGTGTGTGTGTGTGTGTGTGTGTGTGCACGTGTGTTGTGTGTGTGTGTGTGTGTGTGTGTGTGTGTGTGTGTGTGTGTGTGTGTGTGTGTGTGTGTGTGTGTGTGTGTGTGTGTGTGTGTGTGTGTGTGTGTGTGTGTGTGTGTGTGTGTGTGTGTGTGTGATAGAGAACATAGAAGCAGAGAGAAGAAGACAGTGAAGAAACTGAGAAAAAAAGAGGAGAGAGAGAGAGAGAGAGAGAGAGAGAGAGAGAGAGAGAGAGAGAGAGAGAGAGAGAGAGAGAGAGAGAGAGAGAGAGAGAGAGAGAGAGAGAGAGAGAGAGAGAGAGAGAGAGAGAGAGAGAGAGAGAGGAACAGATGTCTGAGCAGCATCTTGTATCACTGGGACTTTGTTTATGGTAACACCCCTTAGAGCCATAACATCGAGCCACAGCGTCCTCCGGGCCCGCCGCACACAAATGGAACGCAGACTTTGAGTGACAGCTCGTCCACTGCTCCTTCCTGGCGGGGTGTGTGCGTTGGGGGGGGTTATCACACCAGACATCTGTTCCTCATCGACCCCCCGTCGAGGATAGGCAATCCTCTCGCAAGGTCTTTTCCTTTCAAAAAATTATCTAAAGAGAAATGCATAGGAGCATTGAGGAGCTCCTCTTATAGTGAGTCAAAATTACCTAGAGTTAATAATACAACTAACTGATTTGCAATAAAAAACAATTCCTCCCCAGGCAATTTAACAAAGATGAGTCCTCCGTAATTCATGTCTGAACAGCCTAATAATAGGTTCTTATTGAACTGATTTATGGGCTGTTATTTATCCAGCAAATCAGAGTATTGTTATATTGGACTGATTTATAGGCTGTAATTAAAGTAGTTCATTAAGGTATAGGTTCTTAATTAACTTTTATATGGGCTGTAATAAAAGTAGAAATAAGAGAATTGGTTCTTATTAAACTGAAAAATGGACTGCATTAAAGCAGGTCATCGAAGGTAGAAGTCAGGCCTGTGTGAAATTCCAACCCAAAAGCAGATACAGTTCAAATTATTTATTTAAGGCAGAGCAAGGATTCAGCGCTATCAATAACAAAATTAACTTGTCCCACAGAAAGAATCCAAAAACAGAAATAAATGGCTGTTAACTAAAACAGGGAGAAAATACAAACAAAAAGGAATAGCCAGATTAACATCCAAAGAGTAGTAAAGGGGCAGGGGCAGAACCACAGGCGAAACCCCAAAACAGGCAGGAACCAAACAGGCAGACAGAATCCAGGGCAGTGTGAACTGATTAGGTAAGCTAAGACCTAAGAACAATCTTACAAGGTGTTACTAACAGCACAGGATATAAATAGGCAGAGTATTTAACACACAATGAGGAACAGGTGAGCAGGAAAAAAAAAAGGCAAGAAAAAGACAATGGCAGGATGTACAGGTGAGAGGCGGAGGCACAACAAAAATAGGACGCATGGTGGACAAAAACACAGAATAACCAGCAGGAGGCTACAGAGTCACTGAGTCCAAATAGAGGAGCTGATAATACGCCCTCCCTCCCCTGAACAAACACCTCCAGGTGTCAAAGCAGGGTGATGAGGACCCAATGTTCCTTTCTCTGGCCCATACTCCTCCTTGTCGACCAGAAACTGGAGGCCAAGCCCACGTCGATGGACATCCAGCAGCTTATGCACATCCAGCAGCTTATGTACAGTGAAGGCAGGGGTCCCATCAATGAGACGGGGGAGGGGAGATGCGGCCAGAGGAGAGAGGACTGCGACAGATCGGCTTGATCCAAGAAACGTGAAAGGTGGGACCCGCCGTAGTGAGGAGCAGCTGCAAACAGACTGCAGATGGGCAGAAGAACTGCTCAATGACATAGGCCCCAATGAAGTGAGAGGCCAGCTTATGAGAATCCACTTTGAGGGGAAGGTCCTTCGTCGAGAGCCAAACTCTTTGCCCGCTCCTAGTAGCGGGGCGACTTTAGTCTCCATCGGTCGGCCAACCGCTTGACCCGGACACCAGAAGGCAGCAGGGAGGATCGGGCACGTCGCCATGTTGACCTGCACCGCCAGATGATCGCCTGGACTGAAGGCACCAAGGCCTCTAGTTCCTGAGAGGGAAGAGAGGTGGTTCACAGCCAAGGCCGCATTGAAAAGGGGACAGACCAGTAGGTCAAACAGGGAGGGAATTGTTGGCATACTCAGCCCATGCCAAATTCTGGCTCCAGGAGGAGGGGTCCTGAGACGCCAGGCATCTAAGGACTCTTTAAAGGTCTTGGTTAGCTTGCTCGGTGTGGCCATTGGTCAGCGGATGGATCCTGACAAGAGACTTGCATTGGCACCAATAAGTCTACAAAACTCCTGTCTGACCAGAGTCAGTCTATGGACAGTGAAGACTTTATCATTAGTGCCGTGTGGGGAGTTAAGTCAGGGAATAAGTGTACACACTTTCAGGACGAGGACAGTGGCATTACCATGAGATGGTGAAAGACTAGAGACAAAATCCATGGTAATGTGGGACCATGGTCACTTGGGTACAAGGAGAGGCTGAAAGAGTACTCTGGATGGTTGGCTAAGCTCTCATTTTTTGTGCTGGTCTGAACATCCAATCTGAGCTACCAAAAGCGTTGATTTGAATCCAGCATGGCAAGTCAACCAGGAGGAATGCACCCCTGCAGGACCTGATTACATACCGGGCTGGGGAAAAACAGTTAGGAGGACAATTATCCGGACTAGGTCCCTGGCTATGGCCAGAACGGACAAAGGACATAATATCCCAGGTGATAGACACAACCAGGCAAAACGGTGTTAGAGTTTGGGACAAGCTCAGAAGCGCTAAACTGGCGAGAGAGTGCATCAGGTTTTACATACTTTGAACCTGGGCAAATCAGTCAAATTTGAATGGCAATTTTCTATTATAAATTAATTTAAAAAGAGACCACCTAGCCGTGTGAGCGTGGAGGCATTTAGTTGACTTAACGTACTCAAGGTTCCTATGATCAGTCCTAATGAGAAAAGGGACCTCTGAGCCCTCCAGCCAGTGATGCCACTCCTCTGATGCTGACTTAAATGCCAAAAGTTCCCTGTATACTAACGTCATAGTTCTGTTCAGATGGAGGGGGACGATGTGAGTAAAATGCACATGGGTGCCGTTTATGTGTCCTCAGTGAACCTCTGGGATCAGACCGCTCCTACCATAACATCAGAATCCACCTCCACCTTCTCATAGCCATTCGTTCATGGGGGGCCGGAGAATACAATCCACCACAAGGGGCTGAACATAAATAGTCTTATGGTGGAAAAAAAACACAGAATAACCAGCAGGAGACTACAGAGTCGCTGAGGTTAGTCACCCTAACCCTAACCACTGGGTATGGTTATTTTTTAACAAATCTTTTTAATTAACCCTGTAATTAACGTAATACTTGTAATCTTCTTTGGGACAGACTAGCACAACGGTTTTTGTGGGGCAGTTGTTTGGCTGGAGGTTGATTTTCGCTTTGCTTCCTCCGAAAAATCCTTCCACAGGTTTCTTTTTCCTATACACTTAGTTTAACACGATAATCGTGAACAATGAATACCACTTCAAAGGTTTTTAAAGTCAGCATTTTTAAATCATGAAAATAGACCTCCAGACCTCTGGGATATGATGTAAACAAAGCATTTGTGAGGCCTCAGAATGACTTGGTAGTAAGATCTAAACATCTGGCCTCTTTTATATGAATCAGAGTATTAAGGTCAACTAAGATTCTGTCTTAGCCCTACTGGAAGTGATGTAATCAATAGGTGACATTGGGGAAAAGGACACTCATGGGGCATTTCCACCGGAGGGTGTGGGTCGGTTCAGTGTGCAAAGGTGCGGAACAGTTCCCGTTTTCACCGCCAATAGTGGCCGTGATCCAGACTGAGCCGTATTGAGCCGTACTGGTCTCGAACTACTCCTCTGTTGGGGTACTGAGACGCCAGTACCCCAACAAGTTCAAAAACAAGTGCCCTGGTGCAGCATCTGAGGATGTGTTCCAGGGTTCCTCGCTTGGAACACAACGGGCATGCTGGTGTCTCGGCTAAGCCCCATGTGTGCAGGTTTGATGGGCTTGGAAAACCCCAAAAATATGCTGTCCGTTCATTGGTCGACAGAATCATTGCTTCTGTGCGACAGGGGGATAATAACAAACCAACACAGTACCCGCAAAGTACTTCTGGATAACGGCGAAAGCTTTGTTGATTGAAGAAAATCTTACGCAAAAGTTTGACGTCCCTCTTGGACGTCCTACATTGTTGCTCTTTGGTCATTGTGTTACGTTCTTCTTTTTCCTTGGTCTTATTAGCAGGCTACTTTGTGTCAGGCTGCTATGAGGTCAAAATGCTTATGTAGCTGCCGTGGCTATCGTCATCCGGCTTAAACCCTGCCCTACCGTAAGGGTACTGTCTGTGGTAGATACGCAATCCGTAACTGAGCTGGGCTTTACCGCACCTTCACTACTGGACTGAGGCATGCTGGGTCCGAAGTGTACCTGTCAGTGGAAAAGGGGCATTAAGAGTGAGCTAGAGACCTGGAATATATTTTATATATATTTGGTTCGAAATGAAGCAGGTAATTTGAGTAATTAATCAACTGGTTAATGGGTTGCAATTGAAGCAGTTGATCAGAGCAGGCTTCTTAATTAAATGGTTAATGAGTTGTAATTAAAGCAAGTCATCTGCTTATTGTCCCTAACTAACTTGTTAATGAATTGTTATTGAAGAAGTTAATCAGAGTATATTTCCTAATTAACTGGTTAATGGATTGTTATTAAAGCAATTAACCTGAGTACATTGCTTAGTTAACTGGTTAATGGATTGTTATTAAATCAGTAGATCTGAATATGTTTCTTAATTAACTGGTTAATGGATTGTTATTAAAGAGAGCGTGTTAGAGAGCGCGTTAGAGAGCGTGTTAGAGAGCGCCTTTATCTCCAATCCCTTTAAGTTCACCAAGGATTTGTTGGAGCAGAAGTGCAGTGGTAAACTTCCCTCCTCAAAGGAAGACCAACATCTGAAGCAGATGTACAGCAACCCCGCAAGAGAGCAGGAGCTGGACACTCATAGACCCTCCTGAACCTGAGGTGCAGTTTGACATGTCAGAGCTGCAGCTAAAGGATGTCAGGGAGGTCGTCAGCAAAGCAAGGGCAAGCACCGCTCCAGGACCGAGTTGCATTTCATACAAAGTGTATAAGAACTGTCCCAAACTCCTGCTGTGTCCGTGGAAAATTCTGCGAGTCTTCTGGAGAAGAGGGAGGATCCCAGATCAATGGAGAGTAGCTGAAGGGGTGTGGATCCCGAAGGAGGAAAACTCCAGTCAACTAGACCAGTTCCGTATCATCTCCCTACTGTGTGTCGAGGCAAAGATCTTCCTCAGCACTGTTTCAAAACGGCTGTGTACCTACCTTGAACAGAACAGAACATCTGTCCAGAAGGGCAGCATTTCGGGAATTCCAGGCTGTCTGGAGCACAACGGTGTGGTGACACAGCTGATTAGGGAGGCAAGAGAGAACAAGGGCAACCTGCTCAGTGCTGTGGCTTTACCTGGCAAATGCATTTGGCTCCATTCCACACAAGTTAGTTCAGCTCACATTGGCAAAATATCATGTCCCCAAGTGTAGAGACCTCATTGCTGATTACTACACTATTTTCAGGATGAGGGTCTCTTCGGGAGCAATAACATCACGTTGGCACAAGGTGGAGATCGGGAACATCACAGGGTGCACAATGTATTTGACACTATTCTCCCTAGCCATGAACATGCTCACCAAGTCTGCTGAGCCAGAGTGCAGAGGGCCCCTATCGAAATCCGGTCAATGGCAACCCCCCATCAGGGCATTCATGGATGACCTCACAGTCATGACAGAAACGGTCCCAGGCTGTCAGTGGATTCTGAAGGGACTCGAAAAGGTGATAGAGTGGGCCCTGATGCGATTAAAACCAGCCAAATCAAGGTATGGTGCTTAGGAAAGGGAAGGTGGCAAAACAAGTTTCGCTTTAACATTACAGGCAACGCCATTCCAACCAACTCAGAGAAGCCAGTCAAGAGCTTGGGCAAGGTTTTTGACAGCTCTCTGAGAGATGCAACATCTATCCAGTCGACCTGCACTGAGTTGGATGGCTGGTTGAAATCCTTGGTCAGGCCAACCTGGAAAGCATGGATATACAAACAAGGCATTGTTCCCCGGACCTTTGGCCCCTCCTTGTCTATGCAGTCCCTTTCTCAACAGTGGAGACCTTAGAGAGAAGGGTAAGTAGCCATCTCTGGAGATGGCTTGGATTACAGAGGAGTCTGAGCAGCCTCGCACTCTACGGCAACACTAATAAACTGCAAATGCCCTTCAAATCCTTGGAGGAGGAGTTTAAGGTTACAAGAGCCAGAGAAGTGATTCAGTACAGGGACTCACGTGATCCAAAGGTGGCTAAAGCAGGGATCCAAGTGAGGACTGGAAGGAAGTGGATGGCGGAGGTCGCAGATCAAGAGGCAGAGGCAACGATGCGTCAAAGGAGCATGGTGGGAGTGGTCAAAAGAGGCAGAGCTGGCATAGGCTCCTTTCTAACTCCCCAAATGAACAGCTGTGGGAAGGAAGGGCGCCGCCTAGTTCAGGAGGAGGTGAGAGCTGCAGTGAAAGAAACAAGAATGGTCAAGGCAGTGGGAATGAAGCAACAAGGTGCTTGGACAAGATGGGAGAACGCAGGTTGAGAGGAAAGGGACCTGGGCTGAGCTGTGGAATACCGAGCCACATTCAATTCCTCATCCAGGCGGGATAGGATGTGCTTCCAAGCCCATCAAACCTGCACATATGGGGCTTAGCCGAGACACCAGCATGCCCGTTGTGTTTCAAGTGAGGAACCCTGGAACACATCCTCAGATGCTGCACCAGGGCACTTGGAGATGGATGTTTCCGCTGGAGGCATGATCAAGTTCTTAAGATCATCGCTGAAGTCATCAGCGAGGATTTGGTCTTGCGTGGGCGAAGTGGTTATGACCCTCCAAGAAAATCATCACCTCTGTCAGAGCTGGGGAGCAGTCAACCCCTGCCAGAAGAACATGTGCAGGAATCCTAACCTCTGCAAAAGATTGGCAGCTGTTGGGAGATCTTGAGCATCAGCTGAAGTTTCCCAACTACATTGCAGTCACCACCCTGCAACCAGACATTGTCCTTGTGTCTAAGTCCAGCAAGCAAGTAGTGCTGCTGGAGCTGACCGTCCCATGGGAAGACAACCTGGAAGAAGGCTTTGAGAGGGACCTATCCAAGTACACAGGACTGTTTGGTTATTCACCGTTGCTAAGCATATAATGCCCGCTGTCAAGGAAAGTGAATAATTTATTTTTTCATATCACTCCGCAAGTACTCCGGTAACTTATCAACACCAGCGTCCTCGGTGGCTAAGCGACAACAATGTCTTTGGTGGACTATTTCTCTGCTGTTCAATAATAAGTATGATGGTAACAAATAAAATTTAAAAAAAAGACCCTTTCGTGAAAAGGGGGCGTTATGGCTAGAAAAAAGTTTAAAAGGGTGTAGGTGTACGCTATCCAGGGACTCAAAAACATTCAGCAGTCGTCGGCATTGCTAATTTATTTTTCAACATGGCCAGCACATCAAAGACCATTGAACATGGCAACAATGTTTTCTCTCAACAAGACCAGCACATCAAAAGACCTGCGTACCACGGCTACATTGTTTTCTCTCAACAAGACCAGAGCGGCAAGAAATATTGAGGACATTGAAAATCTGCCGTCTGTGGGTACATCCAGCTATCATACGCCTAATGGGATTCGTAGTGATGCTGAGACGGACCGTACAGGCATGTATGGCTTTGTTGACTTGGACTGTTATCGGTTCTTCTGTGATCGGTTCTTCTGGTCGGTGATGGCTGCCCCACAGATGCCCGTGGTAGATCTCAGAACATCCAGTGACACAGGGTGTGTGTTGATACAGGCCATCCATCCGCTCCCGTTAATGTGTCCACCTCCAGCTCGCTGACGCTCCCTTGCGGTAGAAAGGTCTGATTCGATCCCGCCAGATAGAGTCCATACTCTTGAAGGCAGTCGTTATGTCCAGGTTGTACAGCATTTATATCATCGATCTCCATGTCCTCGTCTCCCCTTTGTACATGATCATCAAAGACCTGTTCTGTGTAACATCAAATATACATTTTAGACACAACACCCCCACACTCACACACACCCTAATATTAATAATATATATTCACCATTTTCTAATGCTACTCATACTTTGCAATCCCTCTTCATCAGAAGCCTATAAAAAAAGCTGTCTTTTAACTTCCTCCGCAATGTCACCCAGGCGTCGTGGGGTATGGATGACACTTGGGGTACATGGATACTTCTTGACCACACAATCAATCTCCTCAAAAATCGAACGTGTCGCAGGCCAATCACCCCACTGGATCAAAGTGGGGTTTCAAACCAACGGCCAGATACTACAGTACGGTCAAAGCCTGGGTGTCTGTCGATACAAAACGGGTCACGGGCCCCCTGTAACACCCTTGGATCAATGCATCGCTTGAAAAAAATGAACTCGGTTGTTTTCTTCATAGGATAGTTGGCCTCCATGCGGTACAACTCGGCTCAAAAATCCCCACTCCATTGGGTGCATGGGGTCCTTCATTCCATGCACTCTGGATGATGTCTAGTTCAGGGCATGCATTTTCACGGAAACGTACCCATTCTTCGGCAAGCATACGCAGCTCTTCATCACAGCCTTTTGCTTTTATTAGGACATACCCATACACACACACACACACACGCACGCACGCACGCACGCACGCACGCACGCACGCACGCACGCACGCACGCACGCACGCACGCACGCACACACACACACACACACACACACACAACACACACACACACACACACACACACACACACATACACACACACACACACACACACAAACTAGGGATGTGCTTTTGTGATTTGTATGAAATCAATCTGTTTAGTTCAACAACTGCACCTTCAACATTCAACATCAAAATTATTTCAACATGGTTTTATGCAGATAGGCCTGCATGCGCCAGAAACAGATCTGAACACAGCTGCATGACGGTGAACTAGACACGTCTTTAGCATATGGAAACTATGGCCAAAAAAATAACTTCACACCGTGTGTCTTTCTTTTAACATTTTATTTGTTACCATCATACTTAGTATTGATTAGCAGAGAAATAGTCCACCAGACATGTTGACATCTTTTAGCAACCGAGGACGCTTGGGTTGATAAGTTACCGGACTACTTGCAGAGTGATGCGACAAAAAAAAAGACAAAAAAAAATACACTTTCCTTGACAGCGGGCATTATATGCTTAGCAACGGTGAATAATCAAAAGATTATTCACAATTACCAAAAGATTATTCACCGGCGGAAGTGTTGAAGGCCCATGCGAGTGAACGGTGTGGTCAACAGCATTGAGAAGAGCCGTTTAATAAATAACGATAGTCACACACACACCCCTGCCACAGTGGGCCATAATACTACATCCGGCCCCTACCCACTAGACCAGAAGTAACTACGGCCCCAGGGACCTCATACGGGGATATGATATTTACTACTATTAAATAACCTCAGAATATATATATAACATGTATATATATATGAGATTACATACATGACATAGCCAACTGTAAGGTTAGCCACTAACTAATATCCTAATTTGGAGAGGATAAATCTATAAATACATTTTAGGATAGTTACCTACTCCCCTTTACTCACTATAGCCCAACAATCTGTGACCTGCCTGCATCTCTCGTTAGTGCTAACCGTCACGACCAACTGTTGCTACTATTACCTCACCAAACATGAAGTCAGCTGCAGCGCCATGATGATTGATTATTGCATTGTATCTTGATTCTAGTGTACCCAGCGTAACCACATAATGTCCATATGCATAATGTGTATAACACATCTTCACAAGTTTTTCATTGTACAAATGTTTCTTTCAGAGTAAATCAGACCCTACATGGACAGAGCAAAGAAATGGGTAACTAGCTGATAGGGGACGGGCGGCAGCTAAACACAAAAAGAGGAGAGGGGTAAGTAAGGAGGAGAAGGTAGAGGCAGGGAGAGGGAGAGGGGGTTATGAAGAGAAGGGGGAGGAAGGAGAGGAAGAGGGTGAGTGGGGAGGAAGGAAGCGAGGAAGAGGGAGAGGGTTCTGAAGAGGAGGGGGAGGAGGAGAGGGAGAGGGAGAGAGGAGCGGAGATGGTACGTGTTCCATACGATGTAATCAATTTATGTTATCTTCCAAACCCTGGTGCACTGGCTGCTGTTGAAGATGCTTGATGGCGATGGGTCATATGTGGACCATTTAACTTTGCAGTTGCGGCAATTCTTTATCTATTTTTGTGTTTATTTCATTTTAACATCATGTGTTAAACAGAGCACCAAATCAGCGCTGACCCCCCTCCCCCCCCCCCCCCCCCCAGGGGCAGAACTTCACCAAGATAGGGTAACAGTCTGCTTCTGAGGGCCCCACGGGCCCCATCACTCCACAACCAGACCAATTATGATCACATCCATTCAACTCTGAGCTGCATTGTTCGCTGAGAAAGAAGGACAACTTGAACTAGAATAATATAATAAGCATGACGATAAAAAAAGGGTAACTGAAGCGCGGTGAAACATTTGCTTTGTGACGAGCTGCTGACATTAAGGGGCTTGGAGATAAGGTGTGTGTTACAGTGCTCGGCCGAGTCTTATGTTGCATAATACAATACAATATAATATAATATAATGAATATAATATAGTATATAATATATAACATATTTCATATATCGTATTATATTTTTGCATATTGATTCATTATAAGTAGAGAATGTCTATATGTGTGTCTGTATGCATGTTTGTGTTTGTGTGTTTGCGTGTGCGTGCATGTCTCTGTGGGTGTGTGTTTATGTGTGTGTGCATTCACGCACCCATAGGGGACATGAAATAACACTGACAGGGGGTCAATTGAAAATAATAATTGTAGCTCTGCATTGTCTTTGTAGTAAAGCTTTAAATATATTGTTAGTGAATTCAGTTTGGTATTTATATTTATATTTGATCATTGTGACATATTGAGTAAAGCAGTGTAATGGATAAACATAACTTCAGACTATGATTTTGTTTGTATCATGCCTTGAGCTGGTACTTATTTAGTTTGATTGGAAACTTTGAGTGGACTAACCATGTTCCCTGAAAAAATGAGGTTTCCTATGTTGTCTAAGCATGCGCGCACACACACACACACACACACACACACACACACACACACACACACACACACACACACACACACACACACACACACACACACACACACACACGCACCTGCACACACACACACACACGTACACGCACATACACAAACACACACACACACACAAACACACACGCGCGCACACACACACACACACACACACACACACACACACACACACACACGACACACAAGCACACACACACACACAACACACACACACACACACACACACACACACACACACACACACACACACACACACACACACACGCGCGCGCACGCACGCGCACGCACGCGCGCGCGCGCGCAACGACACACAGACACCCGCTGCCTCGGGCAACCTTGTGATACCTCCTTAACAGTCTATATACTCTAGTGGACTAATAGACCTTGGTAATGAATTTACTCCCAATTGCTACAGCAATTTTTAATAAAAGAAAGATTCCCTCTCTATGTCTGACTGTTATTGCCAGCAGTGTCATTACTGCCTCCGAGACCAGCAAGTATACCCTAATGATATTACACTGTCTCGCTAACACTTATTTGCATTACAATCGCTTATATGGGTTATGCAAAGTTGAAGTTGATATAATTGGAGAGTTGATCCCTGCCAGATATGATTATATAAACTCAATAATACAATAATAAAAAAAATGGTTTATATCTATACTGTACTGTATTGGATATAAACTTTTCAATCATTAAAAAAAGCTAAGAAATTGTCGCCCCAATATATAGTATCTATTTACATACACCTGAACTATGGAAACTTCAAATGAACTACTAATCATGATCAATTGAAAAATGTGACTCAAAACAAAGAAAATTAAATCATAAAAAAAATCTTAGCCCTTTTACCACAACAATCAAAATAAAGCCTTTAAGCACTGTTGATGAACATAACCACAGAAACTTTAGTCATTTATACAACAGCACAGACACATACAGTATGTGGTAGGGACTATAACTTAATGGCTTTAAATGAACCCTTAACCCCTTAACAGTACACTAAGCGACTGTGTAAATGGATCACAGTGTTTAAGCACCTACACGCTGCCTGTTTATGCTGAAAAAGGGAGAAATTTCCCTGTGTAAATAAATGATTTAATGTTGCGAAACATTCCCCTTAATTCACCCTGCTTTTTAACCTAGAAAAAAGGTTAGGGAAAGGAAATTAAATGATTTCATTTTCCAGGCCTGGGGGGGTGGGGAGGCAGCTGTCGTATTTGTAGGAGTTAATAAATGTCATGGACAGAAATTGATGTTTATGCCCATGACAAGTGACACACCCAGGGAGTAGGTCTGTGGTAGCAGCACTAAGGGATACTGTACCCACTGTTCTCTCTTTATGTAGCTCGCCAACAACCACCACAGCCATTTGTATAAGTATTATTTTATTTTATTTTTATTGTGTCGTCTATTACCATAATGCATTTGTAAACATTATTTATAAGGCAGCTTCCGTTCAAAATGAGCTTAATGTCAAATTGCTTTAAAAATGCATTTATTTTACACGTATTTGCGAAAGATTAATTCATTTTAATTGTATAAATGGTTGAAGAGATTCCTATTTAATTAGAATATGCTATGTACACAATCGATGACTTTTCAAGTTAGAAAATGTGAGAGACCACACACCACGACATCTACACTTACATTTAACTGTTTTGGTCATATAGTGTATTGAAGGAAATGATTTTGTCAACAGAGCACAGCCCATACTGACCCATTCCAGTCAACAACCCAGTCCCCAGTTTCAAACCAGGAAATCTCGCCCTAATTGTGATCAAATGGTGACTTTAGTGTAAACTGTCATGGCAAACGCCGTTCAGGTGGAACTAACTATGCTAACTTCAGCAATCTTTTTTTTCAGGAAATTTTAACCTCTACAAGCTGTTCCTCTGGTTCGGAACACCACCTCACTTTTGCTTTTGCCGCCATGGCTTCTGTTATGATTACCTGATGAATTGTTAGTTCTACATTAAGTCAGCATGGCTCCCCATTGGCTCAGTTCTTTCCCACGTGACAATCATTTGCTTCTGTACCCGACTGTCGTCGGGGTTCCCACCACCCTACAGGATAATGGATCACCAATATTGATCTTTAATATTTTCGAATCAATTAGGCCCCGATCGTTAAATAATACTCTTAACATACCCCACAACACCGGAGAGGAAGGCAAACACAAGTCTGTATCTATCTATCTATCTATCTATCTATCTATCTATCTATCTATCTATCTATCTATCTATCTATCTATCTGTCTATCTGTCTATCTGTCTATCTGTCTGTCTGTCTGTCTATCTATCTGTCTGTCTGTCTGTCTGTCTGTCTGTCTGTCTGTCTGTCTGTCTGTCTATCTATCTGTCTGTCTGTCTGTCTGTCTGTCTGTCTGTCTGTCTGTCTGTCTGTCTGTCTGTCTGTCTGTCTGTCTGTCTGTCTGTCTGTCTGTCTGTCTGTCTGTCTGTCTGTCTGTCTGTCTATCCATCTATCTGTCTCCCTGTCTCTTGTCTCACTCCCTCTATCAATGTTTCCCATATGATCTTTCTCTATATCTCTTCCTCTGTTTCCCTATTTCAATGTGCACCCCTTTTTTGCTCTGTACACTGTCAAGATCCGCAATGCAGAATTCCACCACAAAGCCACTCTCCCTGGACGCGGAAGCCCCCCCCCCCCCCCCCCCCCCCCACCCATCCAGGGTAATAAATACTGCTCTCCATAAATCACTAATAATTTATAGAAGATCCCTCTAACAGCTTTCCATGGTGCATCAGTCAGCCCCCGGGGTCCCGTCTGCTCTCATGGCTAATGCAGCGCTAATGCAGAGAATGGGGGTCTTGTTTTTATTAGCCTGTGTCCCATTGTTTGGATAATCTCTCGATTTACCAAAGCCCCCAAGTTGACAGGTGTCCACACCCAGGCCCAGCTAAGCACCACGGACCCTGAGACGTCCAAACATGCACTGATGAAGCCATGAGGAGGAGCAGGAGTAAGTGGTGGTGGTGGAGGAGCAGGAGGTGGTGGAGGAGGTGGAAGAGTTGGAGGGTGGAGGAGAGGTGAGGGATGTGTGTGAGGAGGAGGAGGATGTTGTGGAGGTGTGAGGAGGTTGTGGAGGAGAGTAAGGGGAGAGGTTGAGGAGGAGGAGGTGGTGGTTGAAGCTGGTGTTGCTTATGTTGAAGGAGGAGGTGCTGGAGGTGGAGGAGGAGGAAGTAGTGTTGCTTGTGTTGAAGGAGGAGGTCCTGGAGGTGGAGGAGGAGGAAGTAGTGTTGCTTGTGTTGGAAGGAGGAGGTCCTGGAGGTGGAGGAGGAGGAAGTAGTGTTGCTTGTGTTGAAGGTGGAGGTGAAGGTGTATGAGGTGGTGGTGGAGGTGGAAGAGGAGGAGGTGGTGGAGGTGGAGGAGGAGGTGGTGGTGGTTGTGTTGAAGGAGGAGGTTGTGGAGGAGGTAGAGGAGGTGGTGGTTTTGTTGAAGGAGGAGGTGTTAGAGGAGGTGGAGGAGGTGGAAGATGGGCTGGAGGGAGATACATGGACGCCATATTAACAGTGAGCGGGTGTTTTGCCTGTGGAGGTGAAACAGGAAGACAACCTGCTCCAAGGAGAGTTTGGAGGGTCTGTGATACTTTGGTAACCCTTTTGTCTTCAAGGGGAAATCAACATAGCAGCCCATAATGATGTGGTGAATAATGTCCTGCCACGAAGGACGCTTGGTGGGAGACACCCATTTAGATAGGGCTGTCTCGCAATCAGCGCATGTCAAACACAATAGCCATCAAACCCTGCTTTTGGATGGCTATCATTTGAGGAGACGGTCCTGACCCGACCATAGCGCTGTGTCAGCTCATCAAGTCCAACGGCCAAAGTAAGGCAAAGGTCTGCTGGTCTTGGTACATGTTGGTGCAAATCAACTTTTACAGATGCTTTAATAGCAGGTTCTGTATACAAATAAGCAAAAATATTGCAAATTCTATACACGCTAATTAATTTCTATTCGCTATATCTCCAATTATACTATAATTATAATATAATTGGAGATAGGGCTTATGTTTAAACTTGTTACATTTCCCCAAAAAATGATTTAAGAAAACAAGCTAATCTTATTGTACTATATTATCACTCAGCTACACTTGCTGTTAAGGATTGTAACACGATTGAGTACACTTCAGAATACCTAATAGTCCCAATAAAACTGCAACGTTTAAAAAGGTACGTAAACGTAGAAGTTGTGGTGTTTTGTTGTGGCACTGCCTGGGTACAGTAACTGGCTGACCTCCTCCGGGCGGCTGCTCCAGCGCGGGTGCTGGTGGGGAGTGGGGGTTGGAATGGGCAGTGGCAGGCCTTCCCTGCTCCCTACGACTCAGCTCATTGGAATGGTTGATGAGTTCACACCAAGCGGCGCTGGGCGATGATGGGATAGCTCTTAATGTAGACAGCCATAAACACAGAGGGCCATCGCTAATCCTGAGAGGCTCCTTTGTGTATCTCGCACTGCACAAACTGTTTTGATGAATAGGTCGACCCCTGACCCTCTGTGATGACGGATGTTGCTGCGGGGGGAAATGGAGCCAGAGGGCCTTCCTGTTTGGGAGACGGCCCCGAACTCTTGCTTCATCATGGCAGGTTTTTTCCCCCTGATGTATTTGACCTGCTGTGGTACACCCAGGAGAGGACGATCAGTACAGCAATAATAATACTACTACTAATAATCCTACCACTACTTCTATTTCTAGTATATAATAACAATACGATAGCAGCAATTAGAAAAAAACGTATGTTTTTTATTACAATGAAAAAAATGCTTTAACAATAAACCATTTCCTTCTTGGTTGAGGTGAGGTTGTTCTCTAGCCTGTCTACGTGAGCATGGGGCAGAATGCAGGCAGATCCTCGGACCCTCAGCATTACTAGGCCGTCAGGGGGCCACTACGACTCTGTTGCAGCTCAGGAGGATGGAGGGAAATCAGCGTTGTTCAATTAGGAAGGATATGTCAAGTCCACAGATCCCTAGAGCTACCCACTGTCTCACAAGTCCACTCCCATAACCATGTCTACAAAAATCATACCAAAAACACTAACAATTATTATGGATCATAAATGCAACCAACATGATCATTGCAAGAATGATTGTAATGCAACTTAGCAGAATCTCATTGTTTGATGACAGTTTCTAGTTTATTTTAGCTCCTCACTTCTTTTCTCTTTATAAATAGCTCCCTGCATAGGGCTTCACCACTGGGACTCAGTGAGGACCAGCGGATAATCCAGACAGTCTGGCTGAAAAGAGTGCAATATTTCAGTGGTTTAACATCTGTGTCCCAGACACAATCAGTTGACATGGAGGATAAACTTTAGTTGTACCACATAATAGAACCACTCGAAACACATTCAACTACACATCAATCATGATTCTTATCAATTTAAAATGATTATCACTGTTTGCAAATGCCTAAGAACATTTCTTTATCTGTAATTGTTGGACAGGACTGAAATACAATTAGGTTCAGCTAATTCAACTGTGAAATAATTTCCCATTTTTGTATAATCTGAAGGTATTTTACAAGTACAATAACCATTCATGCTACACACGTTTTTCAAAAGAAAATGTAGGATTGACAAAATAAACAGGTCTCAACAAACAACGTGAAAATAAGCAGTAGACCTGCGTATTCTCACACACACACACATACACACACACACACACACACACACACACACACACACACACACACACACACACACACACACACACACACACACACACACACACACACACACACACACACACACACACACACACAAACACACACACACAAATACACGCAAGCACACACACACACACGCAAACACACACAAAAGCATGCACGCATGTATAAATGCACACACTCATAAACACATGCACAAAACACGCACACAAACACACACACACAAATACACGCAAGCACACACACACACACGCAAACACACACAAAAGCATGCACGCATGTATAAATGCACACACTCATAAACACATGCACAAACACGCACACAAACACACACACACATACACACACGCGCACACACACACTCACCCACACACCACAAGCCCAGGTTATGTCGTCTACCAACACACAGTTTCTGTTTGTGAAACTGACAGCGGAAAATATGAGCCTCTCCTCCGACCTCCGTCTGCTCTTGGCACTTTGATTTGTTTGACAGAGACGAAAATTATAACAGCGAGGGAAAGAAATATGAAAATATGATGCCGTAATGCTTCCAAACACAGACATTTTCCTTGCTTAGCTTGAAGCGTGAGGGCTAATGCCAGGGTGTACAGCGTATTTTTTGCTAGCACATGTTCATTTCTGTGAACCCCCAACGTGTGTTTACTGCGTGTGTTTACTGACCAGAGTGTTTACCGTGTGTATAAATCAGTGTACTGCGATCTATGCCGATGACATGACGTTCTAATCATCTGTCTACATATTGCAGGTTTGTTTCCATATCTCAAGGGCTGCTTCTTACCCGCCCTGACTCCAGTGAACTTTATTTTCAGTCATCTATTTATTTATCCATTCCACTTTGTGTTGCTTTGATTTTAACAGCCCCAGGGTTATTTTGTTTTTTATGGAGGTCTAATACGTCTCTTTTTCAGTAACTGAACTTTTCAATGTAAACTCCCTCAGTGCAGATGATGGTTGAGTTGATGAAGGCAAACACAGATTGCCTCAGATTTGTTTATTCATTACTCAACTATATTCTGATACAAAAGGCAGACATAAGTAGCGGACGGAATCAGAGCCTTGCTGGTAAGGCTTTACGACATAATTATAATCACATGCAAATGTTCTCCTTGACATTATTCATCTCATTATGAGCATTTGTTATGAGTATTTTAGATTTTGTTTTATTTAGTGGAATGTGTTGCTGAAGCTTTGACTGCTACTGTGCGACTGCATGTGGTCATATATTCTACGTGCACAACATTATTGGTTCAATGGCCATTTACAAGTAACATTACTACAAACATGACAAATGAAAAGTAACAATGTTTATTATATACTTTTCCTTAGCCATCTCTTAACCGTCTCTTGAGATGTAGGATACAGCTTCAAATGCAAAATAAACCAAATTCGCATTGAACATTATAATACTATACTACTACTACTAATACTACTACTACTAATTAAGTTCATGTTCCTGGCACTATTTTGTTACATTATGTGTAAACTGCCATCACTTTAAGTTTGAAAGCTCCTAAATAAATACAGTTGTACTTACTTTCTAAGCATCTCCTTTTTTCTTTTTATCTCGCTCTGTACCTACTTATAGATGGGCCCTGTATGTTAAAATGCTTTCTATGTCACAAGCTATTTCCAGAAAAAACATACACATATTAAAATAGGGGACCCTATGGAGACAAATTACTGCAATACTGTTTTAATTTAAAATACATTGAATTTTTATGCGGAAATGTAAACAGCTTTGAATTTATTTCCACAATATTCTTTGAAAACAAGGGAATCAATATGTATTCATTTTGAATTACTGCTTTGAAATTAAAATATGTAATTTTAAGTCGGGCCATTTCAAAAACACAACTTCAAATATTTTGTTCACAATGTTCTATAATTGAGATACAAAAAAGTAAGTTGCATTTATTCAAAATACTGATCAGATCATTCAAGCGATAAGATGCAGGCTGAAATAGCAGGGTTTCTCAAGGACAGGCATAAGCAATCCAGACTCAATGTAATCAAACTGAGCATGTCTGTCTGTCATGTAATCAAAGACAACGGCTCAAGAATTAAACCCCAACGATGGCGAACTGGAAGAACTATGTGGCTTTAGTAGATTGTCAGATTTGGGTAGTTAATGCCTATTTATATTTAAATTCAGAGCTTAATAAAAACAGGGGGTTGTTAGGGGTTTAAAAACCATCTAAACAAAACATAACAGATGGCTGCTCTCCCCCAAGTATCGGCAAAATAGTTTTAGACTCTAAACTATCACACCCTTTTTTGAGACTTCCTGCATAAGTTACATGTACTCAAATATATATGAATAATTAACCCTAACCCTATAAATTCATAAATTGTAGCATAATAATGACAGTTGGTTTAATTATTTTAGCTTTTGATGTTGCTTATACTGAAAGGCAAGAAAACGGTTCCATTGGATTCAACCTTTAATAAGTATGCCAATAGGAATGCTCTGCTACTTCAGTTTGAGTTTGAGTCAGAAGTACAGTCAGTATTACAGTACAGACAGTACAGTTTTTATGTGTGTATGCCCGCATGTTCCGTCGCCTTATGTGGACCAGCGACCTGACAGCAAGGCAAGACTGATATTCCAGACCCGTGGTGTAGTGTGTCCTGCCGCAGTTAGGCCCACTTTAAAAATGTCTTAGTGGGCAGGGGCCTGGAGTTCTCTGTGTACACCATCATCAGCGACATTCGGATGACCTTGTTTTCAAAGAATATGTCAATGTTATGAATTAAAAGGAGTCTGCATTTCCACGTATAAAATGTAATGACTTTTAATTAACATAATGGCAGTGATTTGCTTCCATAGATGACTGACTATGATGTGGTAAATGCAGTCTTGTCTTGTATATCCAGTCTTCTCGGTGCAGTGAGCTGCTCACAAGTAGTGACAGTTTCGGGCTTCATGGTTCAACTGTTGGCAAATGGCCCTATGCAAGAAATGGAGGTAAATCATAATATAAAAACTAAAAGCAAAAGCCACTAAATACACTGATGTTATTGTGCTGTGTGTCACACTTGGCAGTGTGTTGAAGTGAAAAGGCATTAGCAGAGAGGAGAATGTGAGAGAGGGGTAGGGAAAAGAGAGGGAAGAGAAAGGGTCAGAAAGGAGAGCCGGAAAAAAAGAAAAATTAGGAAAAAGACGATCTCAGAATAAAGTACACAGGGAAAACGATGTTCTTTATGAAACACGTGGGAACAGGGACAAGGAAATGCACCCAACTAAAATGTAAAAAACAGACGGTAAAAGAGGGCAGAAGGCGAGGGGAAGAAAGATTACAGTTTTTCTCAATCGTTTAAACACGTTTTCTGAAACTATAGCTCAATTTCTCAAAACTCCAAGCACAAACCTGAGAAGAGTTGATCATTTGGTCAAAACGACACAAATTGTTCTCAAAACTGAATTTTTTTTCCACCAAACAGTAAACACAGCTATTAAGTGAATATCTATTAGAGTGCATCAATTAAACACTGATGTGACCAATTCAGAACACTCCCATTAAAATACTATTTACATATGTTTTCTCTTCATGAGGCCATGTTACATATTCCAATGTATAAAATTGTTTAGAAATAGCTTTATTTTTTAAAGTTGCAATTAGGTGGTACATATATTATGAAGACTGTTGCCATATTGTAATAAAATACTGTGAACATATCATATGAATATTGCTTTGACACAATCGTATCAGAATAGGATTCAATGCATATTTGTCTATCCAATGAGCTCCAATGGGCTAAACTCACAATCCCATCTTCCCAGAGTCATACTGTACACCTAAAGTTGATTCTGCAACATTGTTCTGACAATACACCAATGTTACCTATTTTGGTCAATTACAGTACAGTAATTGCACTGATAAGTAAAATGAAAAACACTACAGTAGGAAAATGTTTAGACTGTCTTTCGGGGAATGTAATGATGTAGTAATGATGTAAAAAAGTACAAAAAGGTAACAAAGCAAATATATATATTTTTACTGTAATACAGTAAAATGTTCAGCTGAACTGACTGCATGAAATAATTTTCGTAGGCACACAAAAAATAAAAGTAGGAATATAAATGAGGTGAAACAGATCTATATGTAAATCAGTATGTATCACACCTCCAATCCTGATCAGGCAAAAAAACTGTATCTACAACACAGTAGAGCTCACCGAGTCCTCTTTAATGCTCTGACACACATTAAGTGTTGCCAGTTGACTTTGAACAGGTTGAGAAGTGAGTTAGACTTATTGGTAATTAGTTGTTGCGTTTTGAAGGCCAGTGTGGTCCAGGTGAACCAAGTGTGCTAAATGATGAGATTTGTGCTAAGAGTTTAGCAAAAATTGTGAGATACAGTGGACATGTGTGCTAAGAGTTGAGATTGTGCTAAGAGTTTAGCAAAAATGTGATGAGATCCATGAGCTTCATGTTTTCCGAATTGTGTGCATAGTTCCATTTTTTGTGTGTATACAATTGAGAAAAATTAGAAAGAAGAAGGAAGGATGGATGCTCTACGTCGTTAACTATGTAACCTGATGTAGCGACTGGTCTAGATTCAGTGCACATAGACACACACACACACACGCACCCACACACACACACACACACACACCGCACACACACACACACACACACACACACACACACACACACACACACACACACACACACACACACACACACACACACACACACACACACACACAGCACCGCACACACACACGCACGCACGCACATCACACAACCACACACAACCCAAGCTAAACGGGGATGACGGCAATCTCTAATGTCATCCAGTCATGATTGCAGTGGTGACCTGTCCAGCAGTGGGTGTGTGGGCGTGTGCATGTGTGTGTGTGTAAGTGTGTGTGTTTGGGGGGGGGGGGGGGGAGGTGAACAGGGGTGCGATGGGGTGTGGTGGTGGTCCACAGACGTGTTATGATTATGAATAACTTTGGCCCCTCATCAAAGTAGTGAGTGTGAAAGACAGGCTGACAGACAGGGACAAACCCAATACTCCTGAACTTATACACCGCTTTAGGTCAGCTCATTTGGTCTCTCTCTCTGACTCTCTCTCTTTCTCTCTCTCTCTCTCTCTCTCTCTCTCTCTCTCTCTCTCTCTCTCTCTCTCTCTCTCTCTCTCTCTCTCTCTCTCTCTCTCTCTCTCTCTCTCTCTCTCTCTCTCTCTCCCTCTCTCTTTCTCCTCTCTCTCTCTCTCTCTCTCTCTCTCTCTCTCTCTCCATTCTTCCTCTCTCTCATCTCTCTCTTCTCCTCTCTCGCTCTCCGCTCTCTCTCTTTCTCTCGCTCTCTCTCGCTCTCGCTCTCTCTCGCTCTCTCGCTCGCTCGCTCTCTCTCTCTCTCCCTCTCTCTCTCTCTCTCTCTCTCTCTCTCTCTCTCTCTCTCTCTCACCCTGACCTCTAGTGCAACAGTAGAGAGCTGTCATTGCGGCGCTTAGACTAACGTGTGTTGACTCACATGTTACACATGCCCATGCAGGCTTTCCACACAGAACAGCATGAGGAAGCATTGACAAATTGCCAGTGTGACAGTGCTGCCTACAGAGGACGTTGTGTCTTCTTCATCCACTAAATAATAAAAATGTGACGTAGGCCTAACAGTTTTTTTTTCCCTCTTTTTCTCGATTGTAATACACAATTGGCCTACAAAAAAAAATAGAACTGCACACAATTCTGAAAACTTGAAGCTGCAATGTATGAAAACTACAGACCACAGGGCAAGCAG
>OLKM01000372.1:152811-158738 GCA_900291075.1 Melanogrammus aeglefinus | reverse complement strand
AACATTTTTGCAAAACTGTAAGCACAAATCTCATCATTTAGCACACTTGGTTCACCTGGAAACACTGACCTTCAAAACGCAACACACATCTCAACTGTTCAAACTCCAACTGGCAAAACACTTCAATCATGTGTCAGAGCATAAAAGAGGCCTCAGGTGAGCTCTGCTGTGTTGTAGATATGCTCCTCTGGCCTGATCAGGATCGGAGGTGGATACAGACTGGTTACATGTTAGATCTGTTTCACCTCATTTATTATTCTTATTTTTTATTTTGTTGGGTCTGAACGAAAAGCTTTTATGCAGTCGGTTCAGCCTGAACATTATAACTGTATTGCGTGGTCAGTAACAAATAAAGTATATTGCTCTGTTATCTTTTTTGTGACTTGTGCGGCTGATTTCACCGTATATAACATTCTCGCGAAAGACTCAATCTAAATATTTTCTTACTGTAGTTGTTTTTTCATTTTACTTACGAATATCAGTGCAATTACTGTACGGTAATTGACCCAAAATAGTGGTAACATTGTTGTATTGTCAGAAACAATGTGCTGCAGACATCAAATCCTTTAGGTTGTACAGTATGACTCTGGGAAGCTTGGATTGTGAGTTTAGTCCATTGGAGCTCATTGGACAGACAAATATACATTGAATCCTATTCTGATACGATTGTGTCAAAGCAATATTCATATGATATATTCACAGGATTGTATTACAATATGGCAACATTAATACAAATGTCTGGACAGACATAGGCACACCCATGAACACAAATATATTCACAGAGGCTGACAACGCTTGTGTTTAAAGGGGTGATATTTCACAGCTTTGTTTTAGTTGGATGTCATTGTTCATAGCCGACAATGGTTCTTTATGTATTAAAACACACACACACACACACACACACACACACACACACACACACACACACACACACACACACACACACACGACACACACACACACACACACACACACACACACACACACACACACACACACACACACACACACACACACACACACACACACACACACACACACACACACACACACACACACAAGCCTAGCTGGTTGATAATGCAAACATGGACAGTAAGTAAGCAAAAGTAAAATCAATCCTTTGAATATATTTAGAATGTATTCCAAAGCATGCTGAAATGTTTATTCTCTGCATTTAAATTGCATTGATGGCCATAGCAAATTATTAATAATAATAATAATTTAATGTGGTTTAATCCACCTAAAACTCCATTAAATACATGAGCTAAATAAATGAGAATATTCCTAAGAGTTTCACATTAGTGGCTTTGCTGGTGTCTGTGAGTCTGTATGTTTGGTGTTTTTGTGCTGACAGCATGCTACTTCAGAATAGCATTACCGCAAGCTAAGCTAAGAACAGCAAGCAATCTGTGAAGCACCAGCGGCCTGTCTGTCAAGAACCACAAGCTCTACTAGGGCAGGAACACAGGGAAACCAGAGCACAGCGTGTGTGTGTGTGTGTGTGTGTGTGTGTGTGTGTGTGTGTGTGTGTGTGTGTGTGTGTGTGTGTGTGTGTGTGTGTGTGTGTGTGTGTGTGTGTGTGTGTGTGTGTGTGTGTGTGTGTGTGTGTGTGTGTGTGTGTGTGACCAGGTCAGACTGGTTTTACATGTCATACAAAGAGTCAAAGATACCCCCCCAGGGTCTGTCACTCACCACCGACACACACACACACACACACACACACACACACACACACACACGCGCACACCACACGCTCACGCTCAACAGGCCACACGCACACACACCACACACACACACACACACACGGCAACACCGCACAACACACACGCCACACGCACACACACACACACACAGCACACCACACACACACACGCACACACACACACACACACACACACACTACACACACACACACACACACACACACACACACACACACACACACACACACACACACGCAGACACACACAAACACACACACACATCCACACACACACACACGCACTTTAGGTGGCAACTTACATTGCTTACAGTTCTTAATTCAACTAATTTATATTCCTTTCTGTTTAAAAAACATTTATTCTTTGGATTTTTGTTTCTGAACCATATCAATTATTGGTTATTATCGCAAAGAAAGGGCCTGTAACAAACAAGACATATCAGTGTGAGCAAACGGAAGTCCTTTTCATGTTATTGGACAAATGATCAAAATGTGCTTATACTATCTAAAATCACCCAATTTGATAAACAAAAGGAGCTATGCAAGGTTATTATGAAGTTTGTAGAACACACCAATAACACCATGTCCGCATGGAGGGCCATAGGCTGTAGTGCAGATGTCCCATGGGTCATAATGGTAGTGACGACCATCCAGAGTCCCAAACAACGACCTGGTTGGGTGTGGAGACAGGATTAGGAGATTTGCCTAAAGAGTAAGTTATAAGACCCCCGCCCCCCCCCCCAGAGACACACCACACACCAAACACCCACACACACTTATCCAAGCACAAACACTGTACATGATACATGCATACTGTTCATTTGGACACACTGTATGCGTTCATACACAGACACCTACACAAACGCACACACGCACACACTCTTTCTCTCTCAAACATACGCACACACATACACACACACACACACACGCACACACACACACACACCACACACACACACACACACACACACACAACACACACACCACACACACACACACACACAACACACACACACACACACACACACACACACACAAACGTGGGGATGGTGTGTTTTCAGTCAGTTTCCTGTTGGAGGGGACCACTAATAATGGAGTTTTTACCTAGGCTTGTCTGTTGGTTTGTTCTTTGTTTTCGGATCGATATTCATTCTTTCAGTACACAATGGAGGATATAGGATACCTAAATTTCACACTCACACGCACACACATCCACAGACACCACATACACACATCACACACTACCACGAACACACACTACAGACACACACACACACATCAACACGAGCACACACACAACACACTTCACAATCACCCCTCACACACATCACACACACACACACATGACTACCACAACTACACTCAACAAACATGCCCACACATGCAACCCAGCACAATACACACACAAACACACAGCACAGACATGCAACAATACACTCCACTACATTAGTGCACATGCACAACATAGGTAGTTTTATTACTACGTTGGCCTATTTGTCTGTTGGTTTACAAAATATGAAGCCTTCCAGTAGTTAAATCCCATTTGTTCCGCCTCCTAAAAAAATCATGACATCACATGAATGCTTTTTATGTAGTAGGCCTACTGTCTGGAAATGCTCAAAGCATGTTTCTGTGACTCACCCAGGTCTAATGAGGAACGTCCAGGGATCAAACAGGGGTCACACAGCCTTGACTGAGTGCTGTCACTTTACTGCCGTCAGCCAATGTATGAGCGGCAGGAGGCCGACTGGTTTAACCTGCTACTGACGGGAATCAGGAACACACTTCCTGTTATGGTTTCCTCACAAAGTATTGAGTTAAGATCAGATCAGGTTTAAGCTCTCTGGTGTGAATTGTGAATAAGAAAGATAAGAGCAAATGTACGTTGGTTAGGTTGATCTTTGGGATATGATTTTGAATATACATTGGACAAGACTCCCTGGGCCAACCCTACCTTTAAGTTGTTGGGGTTGTGGGGTTTAACCGATTATGTGTCAACCAATTCGTCATTGTATTAATCAAAATGTCCAGGAACCCCTTTCCATTGTAAGTTGTACTTTTTTGTTTTAAAAAGGTCTGTCCCTAGAGGTCAATCCCAAAACAGTTTTTTCCGTCCAACGGAAGTGAGTCAGCCTTTTTTAACTTATTTTTTCATAAGAGATTGTTACCATTGCTAGGGTTGGGCTTTGCTGTGATATTTCAATTCAAAAAGTCAATTTAAAGTGCAGGCATAATATGTAATGCAATATACTGTATATGTGTAATACAGCAATATACCATGGTATGGTATTTTATAACGTGGTATTGAAGTAGTTCCATTATACTCGATCTCTATGAACGAACGAATGTAGATTCTCCAGGTAACAGGACAAGATTTTGATGTCAGAAACCGGTTGGTTTCATTTTGTAGTATATTTGTAGTACGAGTAGTATTGACCAATCACATTTGAACAGGGCTTTGATAAAGGGCTTAGATAGCCCAATGGAAGGCAACAGCCTCAGAACCCATCACCTATTGTCCTGAAACACCTAATACAATATAGATGTATGTATTGTTTGAAGAAACATTACTAGTGTAATCTGGTCATCAACTCCATTCTTCATCTCTAGTTGCTAATCGCATCGTAAACAACGGCCGGTGCACAGATGAGGAAGTCTTGGCCCGGATATCTGCGGTTATCACGCTACACCTGAACCCCAGATATATTGTCATTGTCCCAGGTGTAAATCGTCATCAGATGAAACACAATAGTTTCCGAGATTGAACCCTAGGGGAAATAATTTGGACCTAGGAGAGCTAACTTTTCATTTCGTGGGTTTATTATTCAAAAGCTGACAAGTTCTATTTAGATAAGCGGCCTGGTTTTTGTTATGTCTTCCATCTGCAGGCCGGCAAAAAGCAGGCCGGCAAAACGAGAAAAGGAATTCAAATGACCTTGTTGGTAACAGGGATTAACTCAGGTGAGCTACCGGGACACCTTGAACAAAAACACTACAACGCCACATGGGTAGCTAGTTGTGTGCCAATACTAAGGTAAAGTAACATAGAAAACACTTCAAAGATTTGCAAAGAAAGAGGACTTTAAGTTTGTTACGTTTTTTTTTCCCCAGCTGACAAGAAATGGTTGGTTCTTCTCTTCATAGAAAAGAGGAAACTAAGAATGCACACTAACTGGTATTTACGTGTGGGGATGGTTGTTTGAGGAGAAGTATTGAGTGTTTGAGTAAACTGTTGCTTTAGGCAATTGGGTAACTGGAGCTCGAATGTAAATTTGGACTAACTACCTTCCATTACAGTCGGTGGTGAAGGCTGGTGGTTTTCATCATTGTAAATTAAAGATTACTTTAGAAAATAGGTTCTTTCTTTCGTCAATGTCTCTGTTACAGCTACACGCCTTATTTAACTATCCACCCAAAACTTCTCCATCTTCCCAAGGAGTCACATTTTATTTTACCATGTCCATCAATCCCCCCCCCCCTCCCCCCCTCCCAGACTTTGGGGGCGAGCTAGCAAATTCCTGAGGGCTATCAGGTTTCCCGTTGCCTTGGCGACGAAGCACAGAGGCAGATCCATTAATCATTGAGAGCCGCTCACTCCAGAGTGGAGGTCAGTCTGATTGCTGTGGATAGGATATCACACACACACACACACACACACACACACACACACACACACACACACACACACACACACACACACACACACACACACACACACACACACACACACACACACACACACACACACACACACACACACACATACGCATTCACACACACACAGTGCACACACACGCGCATGCGCGCACACACACACACACACACACACACACACACACACACACACACACACACACACACACACACACACACACACACACACACACACACACACACACACACACACACACACACACACACAGACACACACACGCACACACACACACACACACACAGACACACACACACACACACATATGTGGCATTGATCTTCCCTGATTTGAATTAAAAACAATTGCGGCTACACTTTCTCAACATTTAGTCTTTGGTCATATAGAATAGAGAGCATGCAAGTAGTCTATTTGTATAAATGTATGTATTTGTGTAAAAGTAGTCTATGATTGTGTACACACAAACATACACTATGTTGTCTTTTCACTTCGAGGACTACCAAGGCAAGGCCAACATACATAAACACAGCTACACG
>OLKM01000372.1:130311-147811 GCA_900291075.1 Melanogrammus aeglefinus | reverse complement strand
TTTCCGATTTGGTTTTGAAACTGAAAAAGAGCAAAAGGAATAAACAAATAAACGGTATTTTTAAAAACGGGAAACTGAATAATCCAGTTGCTTGTTGTGTTTGCCTGATATTTAGATAAAACCGCAATGAATGCCAGGAAAAGGGTGCATGGTTTTAAAAAAAATACATATAAAGACGCTTCAAACGTTCCATCCTCGCATTCTACAATGGCCAGTTTTATTGTTTTCCGTGGGAGCCGGCAACTTAGGCCCCGTCCACACGAACCCGGGTATTTTTGAAACCGAACTTTTATGGACCCCGGTTAAAAAAAAATTTGCGTCCACACCACCGGTTTGATAAAAAATAACTCCGTCCACACGAGACCGCAAATCCGCCTCAAACGTGCATTCCAAAGCAGTAGGTGGCGATAGCACTCCAAACAGGTACGCATTTACCAATCACAAGACTGCAAAAAATCCGGCTCAAACGACGTGCAGACCGCAAATCCGCCTCAAACGTGCATTCCAAAGCAGTAGGTGGCGATAGCACTCCAAACAGGTTACTCATTAATTTAAAATAAGAAGAATTCAAGAAAATGTGGATTGGGAGTCGTGTCAGTCCAAGATGATAATCTGATGATCTGATGATGGTCAAGTGATATACTACTTGGTCTCCATGGATACTACTTATACTGTTTTCCGTCGCACAGTGTGACGTCAAACAATGTCGACAAGGAACCAAAAAACTGCGGTTTTCCTGTCCACACGTGACTGCTTAAACCGGAGTTTTCGAAAAGTTCACCCTGGACTCTGGTTACAAAAAACTCCGGTTTCAGGAGCCGACAACTGCGGTTACGTGTGGACGAACGGCGAAACCGTGTAGAGAAACACACGGTTTCAAAAAAACCGGGTTCGTGTGGACGGGGCCTTAGTCTGCGAGTGGACGTTCTGAAACTAAATCGGAAACTAGATTTCTTCTAAGAAGGTTGTGCTCCACACAGAACCTCCTCACCGTCATAACGGAGCACTTCGGGGCACCAGATTGCTTTAGGGCGGTATTGATCGCGTCGTGTGTCTTTCCAGTGTCAAATAGCTCACGAATAAAATCACCATAAGGTTCAAGTGCGGCCATAACTAAGGCTAAATATAATTAGAAAGTCTATCGCTGGTTTAGGTGGTTTGCTCTTTTTCTTCGCTGCGTTCTGCCTTCTGGTGTAGCCTATAAATGTATCTATTTATCTATTTTTGTTTTTCTATTTCGGGTTTAAAAAACCAACACACAAAACACACAAACACAAATAAAATGCCTTTAATTTGTTTTTTCCCTTTGCCCAGTTTCTAAACTAAATCAGAAAAACCAAAAAAACGACTCTGTTAATCGTTTTTTCTGATTTTGTTTTATATCGGAATATTCAAAGAACGAACCATACACAGATTCACTTCCATTTTTTACTTCAGTGTTTTTAAAAATGCCGTCTTCATTGGTCTTCCAGTTTATGAAGGTAAGGATAACCCCGCCCCCTGCCCCTGGAGTAAAGCAGTTCCCGTTCTAGCCCAGCTCAATCCTGGGGCTGGAGTTGAACCGGTTTTTACAAGCCGGAGCTGGTTCCTTGGCAATGTGAAACCAAAACACCGGCGCTAGCTCCGAACTAGCCCGGAACGGGCTCAGATTTTGCGGCGGTGTGAAAGGCCCATCAGAGAGTTTTTCACTTTATATTTAGAACACATCTATTTATATGTACAGTATACAGTATATATATATATATATATATATATATATATATATATATATATATATATATATATATATATATATATATATATATATATATATATATATATATATATATATATATATATATATATACACTGTATATATATATGCATGGACTATCTAATCATATACATGGACTATCTAATCATAAAAGCTGATGCTTTTATTTAAGTGACTTACAGTTAGATATAACCAAAAAAATATAATTTGAGAACATTACAATTTCAGAAAACAATCAAGATAGTTGTGTCCCCTCGCAGTGAGGGGTTAGCAGGCCGTTTGGCAGTCACATGCCGTAGTGGACGGGCTGGGGTATATTGTCTGAACCAGACCATTGTCTGGATGAAGGATGGGCCAATGATGTTTGCAGCATGGTAGGCAAACACTAGGGGCTTGAAACTAATTTGAGCACCCCCTGGTAGCCAGGACAGGGTGTGGAGGATGATACTCCCTAAAATCCAATTGCATTAGTTCTGTGTATTTGTTTTGCTATTGAACTTGGCATGGAAACAACATAGCCTTGGGCCTGCTACATATGGTGGACAATGTGGGCATCCGTTACACCATATTAAATGGCTAGGCAGGAAAGAAACGTAAACATTGGTGAAACAGCTGGTGGAGGCGAATATAGCAAAGCAGGCTCTGCATCAGATCTGATAGAACCGCTGACGGCCGACCATGTCGGCATTGGCTGGAGTCGCATAGGAGGAATGGCCCTCAGAGCAATGGGCCAGCATACTGGCGCCATTCCTGTCAGGCGCAGTACATAAGGCATATCAGGATCGGACAGACGGCCAGGCGACGCTTTATGATAGATAAAAGCTTTATTAATCCCTTCGGAAGGTATGAGGGGCTGAAAAGGGAGATCCTGTATGGTTACGGCCAAGGAGGAAGTTGTCACGGACTCATTCATACTATCTTTACAATTCTAAGTTAAAAAGCTAGCCAGCCAGGATAGCCGGTTGGGTGATTGTGTTGATTAAGTGGTGGAAGGTCATCAGGTGGTTTTGGAGGTCCTGCACAATGCTAGTCCACTGAAGGTGGAATCCACCACTCACTCGATGGAGTGGAAAAGGACGGAGGACAATAGTGGGAACACAGCCAAGGATGGAGGGACACCCCCCTTTACCCTGGTTTAGAGGCAACCGGAAGGGGCGCGCACTGCCCTTTTGGACTCAGAGTATGGTGACACTGATCTGACTTGACTTCGCCAAGTCCCCCCAGCTGAAAGACCCCCTGGCCATCAGGTGAAATCACGGTGGGCCAATAACTACCCCACTATTCTCCTTCATATACAGACCACAAAGGGACAATACATGGGACCAGTGGGAGCTGTCCCGAACCTCCCTGTACTGGTCTTTATCGTGAGGGATTCCCAATGTTCAACCAACAGTGGCCCAGTATGGCTGGAGACGGTGGAAACTGAGAGAACCCGAAGGGAGAAGGGCCCCTCCGGAAGGATGGTAAAGCGAGTGTAGGCTACCTGCTCCCGATGGACAACGAGGCAGCGCCATAGCCAGCCTAATTATTGGGCCATTCTGGGACTGCAAAAATTGAAGATCCCACCTGTCAAGTGCTTTCTAGCAGTCAACTCTTTTAGAAGGTAAGCCCATGGACAGGGTACGATTGATCACATCACAAATAAATTGTTGTATCAGGTCGTGAACAAAAACTATGAATGCGTGGAGTTGTAGCTGCAGTCAGTTGACACACTTCCTGGGCCTCACCTAGGGGTGGAAAAGAGCCAAGACCGAATCAAGGCATAATTCTACTGGCCTGGGCTGAGGAGCATGCCCCTTAGTTCCCCTACACATTATTTCAGATATTTTAAGCAGGATCACCATGGACCTGGTAACGGAGCAACGGAGGGCATCAATACATCCTGGTGATACCAGATTATGCCACTAGGTACCCTGAAGCCATACCCCTGCGCACCATGTTATCAAAAGGAATTGCTTTGATCATGATATTCTTTTGGGTAGGCATCCTTGATGAAATATTAACCGACCAGGAAACCCTTCATGTTACGATTCTTGAAGGATCTGCTCAAACTCATGAAAATTATCCAGGTGCACACATTAGCGTATCACTTGCAGACCAAATTATTAGTGGAAAGATTAAACTAGACCCCGAAGCGAATGCTGAAAAAGGTGCTGGAGGCGGATGGACTGAACTGCAAACATCTGCTCCCCTAACTGATGTTCTCGGTCCGTGAAGTGCCCCAAGCATCAACCTGGCTCTCTGCCTTTCAATTTCTGTACAGGCGACAACAATACGGGCTGCTGGACGTGGATAAAGAGGACTTGGAGAAGCAAACTAGCGGGAGAAATGGATGGCCACGCTGTGGCCTCTTGTGCAAGGGTAAGTTTCTGGCCCAATGGGACGGGCTATAAGAAATGCTTGAAAAGGTGAGCGACGTTAATGATATGGTCTGACATCCGGGACTTATGACCAATGTATTAAAGTAATGGAATGCACTGGATTTTCAATGCTCTATTCCTCAGAAGAAGGCTACCACTGAGACCAGACTCTGAGAGGTGCCCCTAAGGGAGCTGAGCCCAACACAGAGGCAGGAGCTAACAGAGTTAGTTGGTTCCCCGGTAAACCGGGCCACACTAAACTGGGACAGCAACACATCTTCACCAAGCCCGGGGAAAAGGTAAAATTTAGACCCTACCGTAAGCCAATAGAGGCCCTACCGGAAGCCAGGATAGATGTCGTCAGGACCGAGGTTGCACGGGCCCCTACACACCTCACAGAGATTGATGGACCCGTTGTGAGTATGCAGTGGCCAACATTGAGGAAATTGTCAGCCATGTGATCGGGGTATTGCAGGCCTTACGAGGAGCGGGGCTAACAGGTAGTGTCGGCTCGGCCTGCAGGAGTCTGAGTGCCTGGGGTACACAATCGAAGGGTATGTATGAAACCCCACATGAAGAAAGTTGAGGCAATACGGGCCCCCCGCCGCCCCCTCACGCATACTTTTGGGGTAAACAAGCTACTAGCGGAGGTTTATTCCCCAACCTTGCCATGCCTTGAGAGATTTATTAACAAAAGCTGCTGCACTGACATCAAGGAATGATGGGAGAATCTAACATATAACAAATGGATGTCAAGGGTGACCTAGCTCATGAATCATAGGCTGCCCTGACTCTTGACCAGATTCAACTGGGACCATTAGCAGCCATTACTCTCACCCAATGAAGCCAAACTGCCTTCAATAGGGAGTATTGTATACAATAAGTCTGACCTTTAAAACTTTATTCAAATATTTGACAATAATCACATTTTGATATTTATCTGCACAATGTGAGATAAATTGCCTAAACTGTTGCGGTTCTTGTTGCACTGATACAAATATTCAGCGACTGGAATTATACTTTTGTGGCGTTTGTGGATGGCTCCCCAATTGTGGAAGGAGCTCCCCACTGACATCAGGACTGCTGAAACTTTACCCATCTTCTGCCAACGCAAATGGACAACTGATCTGTTCAGATTGCATTATGGCACATGATAAAAAATGACAAAATGGAGAAAACAAAATTATCCATCTCTTATCTATATCATTTAGCACCTAAGCTGTTTTCTTATTTGATGAGTGTGTGTACGCGTGTGACTTTTTGGGTTGTATCTTCATTGTTGAATGCACCTATTTTAGGTTCCTGTGGACAAATGTGTCTAAATAAATAAAGTAAATAAATAAATGTATTTTAATGATATAAATCTATATACTGTATATGGCCTTATAGAATATACAATTATTTAATGTACACATAAAATACATGTATACATATTTTAATCTATATAAAGTTTCATGGAATACATGCCTTAATAAATAAAGTAAGTATGTTAATTTGAGAAAAGCCTTTCACTATTTAGTCATATGAACTGGACACAACCACTGAGCCACTTTTTTATTTCGTTATATAGGTTAAGCATCGTACTGAAGGATGACTAGAGGAAGACCTTGGGGACCAAACCCAACCTACTAACCTCCATGCTCCTTGACCTCTGAACTATCCTGCACAAACAGGTTATGCTAACATACTTCAGCCATCAAAATGAATGGCCATGCCTGCCTACACAGTTTTTTAATGCCGGATATGCAAAATGTACTAAGCTGTACTACCACAGCGTTTGTTATTTTCTCCTGTTTAGATTTAGTCATTGTCTCAGTAATTTAAGTTTTACTACCACATGAAAAAATACTAATCTGGTATTATCATTATAGATAATGTGTTTTCCAAAGTCAGTCATGTGTCATAAATATGCAGTCATGCTGCCAGCACTGCATCCCTCATGCCTCTACTTGTTCAATAAGTCACCTGGAGACCACAGTCAACATGATGGAATGTCTCAGATGCAGACAGAAAGACTCAGTATACCTGTGATACAGTGTCCTGTACGAGTACAGTGTACTGTGTCAGCCTCTTTAGTGCACACTAAATCTCACATGTGCACACTTCCACCACTGCTCACCGGGCTCTTATTTCTGTAACAAAGAAGAGAGAAAGAAAAAGAAAATCTCCTGTGGTCATTGAGGAGCCCCCAGTTAAATGATATTTTAAAGCAACCCATTGTGATGCGCGTTGATTGCAACCATGTGTCGGTTTGATTCCTAACTCAACCTGCCACCGATGCATGTATACGTTTCACTACTAGTGGTATTTGTTGTGAAAAGATAGCGATTTGCTGATGTGGTACACGTAAGAAATGTATCGATGTCTGCAAGCGTGGCTCATATGTATACGGTACACGACATATGGATTGCACATGACTGATGATATACAGAAAATCACTTCCTAGAGCAGATAAGGCACATATCAAGGGAGACTTGATTTAAGGTCCTTAAAATCATTTCTGTAATACCCTACATGTGTGTTTTTAATAAGAGAGAGACATTGGTATATATATCACAACCCTGCTGGGGAAACAGCATCATATAAAGATGTGGAGGAGGAGAGGTTTAGGAAGAGGGGAGGAGGAAAGAAAAGGCTGTGCTCTGTTCTGTGTGTTTGTGCCTGCAGGTCTCCATGACAGGCAGCACAGGACAGTGTTTATGGCCCGCGCCGGGTCCCAGTGCTCAGGTTAAGAGCTCCAGCAGCAGGTGAGCCCCCAGGTGGAGCGGCCGCATCCTACGGCTACAGTACCGCATCACAGCTCCATAAAGCTACAGGGATGGCAGATCACATGGCTCTGTGTGTGTGTGTGTGTGTGTGTGTGTGTGTGTGTGTGTGTGTGTGTGTGTGTGTGTGTGTGTGTGTGTGTGTGTGTGTGTGTGTGTGTGTGTGTGTGTGTGTGTGTGTGTGTGTGTGTGTGTGTGTGTGTGTGTGTATGTGTGTTTGTGCATATTGTCGTTTGTGTGTGTGTGTTTATGTGTGTGTGTGTCTGTGTGTGTGTGTGTTTGTGCAGATTGTCGTTTGTGTGTGTGTGTTTATGTGTGTGTGTGTCTGTGTGTGTGTGTGTGTGTGTGTGTGTGTGTGTGTGTGTGTGTGTGTTTGTGTGTGTGTGTTTGTGTGTGTGTGTGTGTGTGTGTGTGTGGGTGTGTAACTAATCCTCTGTCAAATCTTTAGTTGCACTTTGTTTTTGTTTTTGTGAATTGTGGCCCAGGGCTAGAGATGAAGGCTCCAGGGCTGTCTCTAAGGGGAACCTGATTTGAGAAGGATCACTTTTCTTTCTATACCAAAGTAACATTTCACAGCATGTGAAAAGCACCATTTTAATTGAGTGGCAGAGTGGTTTAATAAATTAAAAGCAAGCCAATAAAAGCTTGCCATCTCCTCAGTGGGATCGTACAGGGGTCAGGCAGCAGCCCCTTATCCAGGCACACAGACTGGAAGTCTGTTTCCCACTGTACCAACAGCAGGGGAAACTCATACTTTGAGTCACTCTCTCTCCCTCGCTGTCGCGAGGGAGAGAGGGAGAGGAAGAGAGGGAGAGAGAGAGGAAGTGAGAGAGGGAGTTAGAAGAGAGAAAGTAAAAGAGACGATATATCCTGTATCAGTTCCTGTTCTGCCAGGCAATGTCATTTTGACCTTGCTTGTGATACACCAAAATTATTCTCAGTACCCAGCTCTCTGGCAGCTTGGGTGTTTTGTGTCCGTTACATTTTATCTGCCTGTCTGTCTTTCTTTCTGCCTCTCTGTCTGTCCCTTCCTGCTTAACTTTCTTTCTCTTGGTCATGCTTTTCCCTTCTTCCACTCTGTGAAGCCAGTCCTTTAGATCTGTGCTGTCGTACAACACAATAAATAGACACACAACATGGGGTGGGAGACATCTGGCACGGCCATGCATCTGTGGTGTGTTCAGGTTTTTCCCTCCTCCACCTCCTCCACTCTCTACTCCTCTTTCTCCTCCTCCTCTTCCACCTCTTCTTCCACCTCCTCCTCCTCCTCTTCCACCTCTTCTTCCACCTCCTCCACCTCCTCTTCCCTCTGACTCTGCTCCTCCTCCTCTTCCTTCTTCCTCTTCTCCTCCCTCTCCTCCTCTTGACTCTTCTCCTCCTTCCTCTCCTCCTCCTATTCCCTCTCCTCTTCCTCCCTCTCCTCTTCCTCCCTCTCCTCTTCCTCCCTCTCCTCTTCCTCCCTCTCCTCTTCCTCCCTCTGCTCCTCCTCCAGCTCCCTCTGCTCCTCCTGGTGTTGACCGCCCGTTGGAGCGGGTGCAGTTTTGGATCCTATGGACCTGTTTTTCCCCGTCACCTCCCCTGTCTGTCTGCACTACGACTCAGAGTCCCTTTTTTCCAGTCAGAAGTGTTAGTTCTGGCATCGTGGACTGCCCCGCCACCGCCACCATCCCAACACCCCCCATTCCCAACCCCCCCCCCTTATTTAAACACTAAATATTTCATCTTGGAGGGAAGGGTGAGGGAGGAGGAGGGGAGGTTAAATAAAAAATTAAAAGGAGAGCTAGACTTATGAAAAACAAACTGGACTGGTCGGGCTTGTGAGTGTGTAGCAACAGGAGAGGTGAGAAGCAATGTAAATGTAAACATTTATTAAATTACCATCGACTGCAGGAACCTCTGATGTGTGCTTGGTTTCATAAAAGCCCTCTTCTGACTAAAGTCTAGGTTCTTCTAAATCCACTGAGTTGGTTTATTCAATTACTGGTAAAGATCACATGGAGAATACAGAATCTGCTGAGACGCACAGGATATACTTTCACAGATGACTATCTCTTCTAATTCATAGAGATTATGAGAGAGAGAGAGAGAGAGAGAGAGAGAGAGAGAGAGAGAGAGAGAGAGAGAGAGAGAGAGAGAGAGAGAGAGAGAGAGAGTGAGAGAGAGAGAGATGAGAGAGAGAGAGAGAGAGAGAGAGAGAGAAGAGAGAGAGAGAGAGAGAGAGAGAGAGAGAGAGAGAGAGAGAGAGAGAGAGAGAGAGAGAGAGAGAGAGAGAGAGAGAGAGAGAGAGAGAGAGAGAGAGAGAGAGAGAGAGAGAGAGAGAGAGAGAGAGAGCGTGTGTGTATGTATGTTTTAAAATGTAAAAGTGGTTACCAACTTTCTGCTGAGCCCAGAAAAATCAATGGAGAAGGGTTTGGTCTGAAACCTCATTTTGTAAACAGGAAGCGTATTTGATGGATCATGTGAAGCTGTTCGTACATTTCTCTCAATTATTCCAATGTTGGCTTTTTTGCGTTGTGATGGATATTTGTAATGTTACAGGCTTTGTTTGGTTTTAAATGCACAGATAAGGTATTGGAATTGGTGGAGACATGCTTGTTTAATACAGATGTTTGAATAGGGGTCAGAGCTGTGAAGCTGCTTGGTCCCCTATTGTTTCTTGAACGTTTTTTTTTTCCCTCAAATTTCTCCTCACCAGATTGACCTGGACTCAAAATTATTTCAGAATATTAATCTCTAGAATCAGACGCATTTATAAAACCGCATGTCTTATGCCCTAAAAATGTTGACTTTTCCCACAATATCATATTAAACCTAAACATGATAAAAAAAGATTCATAGGCTACAAAAATAATCAAAATTCACCAAAACAGAATTTGTTTTTAGTTTAATTTGAGAAATATTGGCCAATAAAGTTGACAGCAGTTGGCTTTATGCACTTCAGGAATATCAGTGGCTCAACGGGATAATGCCTTGTACTGGTGATCCTAAGGTTGAGAGTTTGAATCCTGATTAGTGCATTATGAACAAGCTGAACATGACATTCTGTCATTGCCACTTATTTAAGAAACACAACATTGAACAGCACCTGAAATTCATCAGGCAATCAACATTACCGCTCATTTGTTTCCAACAATCGGACTGCCAAGACATAGTATGGTATTAAGGGGAACCTCTTCATAAACCATTTTTCCTTTATAATGAACCCTGACATACACAACACTTCTGTTAGTGCTCTTGTCTACAAATGTTTAATTTCCCCAGAATTTCAACGATTTTTCCAGGTATATGCTTTGATGAAAGCCTTTAATTCACTTGAGAAATGTGTGCTTTGAGTTTTATGGATGTTGTGTGCTTATCAGTAGACATTTTGACCATGTGAATGAGGCTGCAGTTCAGGTTTACAAGTGGAACATCTTTCCTTAAATATGACAGTTATATGTTATATTTATATATATCTTCCATTAGTTTGTTCTTGACTTTTAATTTTGCTCAGACCCCGTTAATCCCCATTGCGGTTATATTTATTATTGTTATTTATTATACCTCCTAAGATTACTATTGAAAATAGATTTGGATTAATCTCATTTGTGTTTTCATCTTGACTGTGATAGTGTGTGCTATTTGTAAATAAAGTAAAAATGTAACATTTATATATACAGTATATATATATAAATATATATATATATATATATAATATATATATATATATATACAGTGTATATATATTATAGTATATAATATATATATATATATATATACACTATATATAATTATATATAAAGTGAATATATAAAAATTCTTGCACTAAAGCAATGTGTAGACTAGATATGTGGAATGCATAAAGGCACAAATATAATATGCTCAGTATACAATAATGCCACTGGTGCAAATATGTGTGTGTGTGTGTGTGTGTGTGTGTGTGTGTGTGTGTGTGTGTGTGTGTGTGTGTGTGTGTGTGTGTGTGTGTGTGTGTGTGTGTGTGTGTGTGTGTGTGTGTGTGCGTGCCTGCCTGCCTGCCTGCCTGCCTGCCTGCGTGCCTGCCTGCCTGCCTGCCTGCCTGCCTGCCTGCGTGCGTGCGTGCGTGCGTGCGTGCGTGTCTGTTGTCTGTTTGTGTGTTTGTGTGGGGGTGAGTGATGATCTCAGGTGCCGGTGGAGGTGATAGGTGTGATCTCAGGGCCGGGTGTAGGGTGTAAAAGTTATGTCAGCACAATAAGCCTCTCCCAGATTTATTGATGGTAAAGACACACACACACACACACACACACACACACACACACACACACACACACACACACACACACACACACACACACACACACACACACACACACACACACACACACACACACACACTGTGGGCCGACACCCTAGCTCTGTTATACAGCATGTCATTCACAGGGAGCCCCATTGTAACTGGAGCACAGGACATATGGCCCTTTAAGAGTGTTTAAGAGGTGATTCTCTCTCCCTCTCTCCCACTTTCTCTCCCCCCCCCCCCCTCCACCCCCCTCTCTTCTCTTTTGCACATCTGTCCCAACCCGGGGCAGACGATGTGCATTAACAAGTATTAGTAGTTCAATAAATAACATCATTCACACCAACCACCATCTATGTATACTTGGTGAGCTATGGATGTGTCCCCCTGCCACCACCATGGAGCGGCCGTGGCGGGCCCAATGGGAGGGGACACTCCATGAGGAACCCATGGAATGCCCATGAGGAATGTGATTGGAGGGGTTTTTTCAAGATGGACAAAGAATCTTCAGGTGAGGGATGTGACCGACAGGAGGATGCATGTCACCAAAACCAATGGAAAGAATTCATGCTAATCATTTCTTGTTTACATCATTAAAGGTTCTAGCATGTAAATTAGCTCTGTGAAATGTTTTTATGGCTTCCTTGTATTGTTGGGAGCTGCATCGGAGAAAGGGTCAGGCTCTCGGATACAGTTCATATTCAACATTGCTGATTACACTGAAACTCAATGATGAAGTTAAAAAATAAGTATCACAAAACTGCTGAGGGTTTACCTATGGGGACAGAAACACGTTGGCCTTGTCCGTCGAAAAGAAGAAGAAAAATAAATGTAATCTCTGGGTCACTCGAAAAATCATGCTTCTATTGAAAGAACATCTTTGTATTACAGTTGTATTATTGTGTCATGATTACCTTATTTTATTATACAACTTTTATAAATACATTCGTACAAATGTATTTATAAAATGAACCGCTTGAATGGAATACAGACTGTGTTGTGCCTCACAAAAACCTGTTGTCCTAATCCATCCCAATGAGGAATAATTTCATCCCTGAGTCCCTCGAAAAAAACGGATTTGAAATAACAGCTCAGATGACTAGACAACAAAGAAACATTGATCAAACAACATGAAAGCTGAGTGGTTTCAGGGATATCAGCATCCATATGAATCACCATGGCAACGATAGAAAACCTTGCATTAACTAACATACTAAACATCATATTCCTTCACTAATGGAATTTTATGAATAAAAAAATCACATTTATTGCTAGAAATGTTTTTAAAACACATTTTAATGCTGAAACCATCTTATAATGCTTCATTTTTCTCTGAGATTGAAAAAAATGTCATCCAATTCTCCTTTTTGCAAGACAGGACCTTAATGCACGCGACGTATTGCTGCTTCTTTGAACAGTCTATAGGGGGCTAAAACGTTCAGATAGGTCATTTTTGAGTCGTTTAGATTTGAGATCACATTGGAATATATGCACAGGGCTAATTATATCCTTATATCCTGTTAATTATATATATATATATTTATTAGGCCAATCTCTGTCCAGCCCATATGCATTACAATAATTACAGATTATATATGAGATTTAAAAGATGAGTCAGTTGGGGAGGGAGGCCAGTTTGTTGGTCATTTGAGTAGTGTTCATTGCCACCCCCTCTGCTCTCTGTTTACAACTCTCAACCTTTAGTAATCATGTTCAAATCTCCATAGAACTGGATTTCGTGAACAGGCTTCTAGTGTGCATGGAAACGTAGCGAAGTTCATCCTTCCTGCTGGAAAGGTTTTTGGCTCACTCATCTGTGTTGGGGGGGATCTAGGATATGGCTTATTTACTGCCAGACAATCACTGTATCCAAATTCTGTGGTCAGCTCTATAAATCTTACAAATATTCAAAACACACATTCCTAGTTACTTCCACTTTTTTTTTTTTTAGAGTGAACGAAGAGAAGGAGCCATCCAGTTGACTAACACAACTTTTGTGGACTTGTTTTTGTCTAGGTTTCTTTTCCCTTTCTTTACTTCTTCTCCCCTCTACTCTCGTCGTATCTGACTGTCTGGCTATCTCACTGTCCTACCTCTCTCTATGTATATGTCCCCTCTTGTTCTGCAGTACGGTGAAGAACAGGACTTCAAAGTGGTCCTCTGCAGAGAGTAGCTTTACATGCACTCATTGGCTGTTCTGCCTTCTAGCAGCGGTCAGTGTTGTGTCTCCAGTTTATGCCATCCATTCAGCTCCTTCTTTCTACTCACCTGCCGGGAATCTACTACATCGGCATGCAGAATATCAGCCCCTGGATTTCGATTCATTCATCGCTAGATCGTTGTTAAGACCTTACCAGTCAGTATTTGTTCTTGACCCTCAGCTGTATTGAGCTGTTCCGTTGTTCTCCCTCTTTCCATTCCGAATTGTCATCGTGTTTACGAACCCTTCCCTGTCTGATTACCCGCCGATTGCCGAACCTCCGCTGTCTGGCTACCCGCCTGTTGCCTATCCCTCGCTTGTCCATGTACCTTTATTCCGCGGAACCCTGTCCAACTATCAGCCCATTGGCCTGTCGTCTTTCTCCATGCCTGGCCTTCCATTATATATTATTCGTTGCCCTCATTAGACCCCTTTATTATTTACCCTTTGTGTCCAGCATTTGCGTCCACTCACCCCTAGAACTAGAACAGTACCGATTAGCAAAATCATCATAGCCAGAAAATATCCAGGGTGACAGAGCCCTCCTGGGGCAGGATGAGCAGGACCCGCAGGGCACCTTGTCCAGGCTGTGGGGCATCTCGCGGTCTCTCAGAGACCTCAGGCTGCACCCCCGGCAATTTCAGTTCCTTCTAGTCCTGGCCGAAGCAGACTTTCTGACTACCTTGAACTATTTTAGTTCAAGGTAGTCATTGTTCATCTGCTGATCACCCTAGCCATCCAGATAGACAAGCATCTCTAGAAGCCTTTCCAGCAGCAGGGTCCCGGTGACTACCTCCTAGCTCTCTCCATCCCCCCATGGATCCTTTCTTCTGAGCCTGAACCAATGCAATTTTTCGTACCCCCTTATGCCCTGAGGTCAGAGAGCATGCAGAGCAGGGCCCGTCTGCATTTTGTTTGAGTCTGGCATACCTGCTCAGGAAACCTCAACCTCGGGGGTTCCTCATGAGTTTAACTTTCCACCCCTCTGTTCCTAGTCCCCTGCTCAGAGTAAACAACCCCCAGATTGAATTGGACGCTCGCCTGCAGCATACATTTACTTTTGTTATTTTTAAAGAATGAACTTTGGTCTTTTTGGGGGGAATCAATGCCTGGAGCTCTTAAATCTCTCTAATTGTCTCCTTTATACCCCAACCGTGGCTCTTCTGAGCCTAGGTGATGGCCTGAGCCCCCGGATCTATCCTCCGTGCATGAGCTTTTCATGACCGAGATCCACTTTAAGCAAACCACACCATGTCCCTGACTCCTCACCACACCTAGAATTGTGCCATGGGCCTCCTCCCTGGTTCCCCCATTCTGACGATCGACTGAGCAGCACCTCTCCCGACATGGAATCGTCTCTCCTTCATCTTCCCCATTTGGCGCCTATTTATCTTTTGTTAGCAAGCTATACCATACTATTTGGCAGTGTATAGACTTTAAGGGCTTAAATAACATCACAGTAAATAACAAGTTCTAGTTCTGCCTCAATGCCAGTGTTTTCTGAGTTGGACCTACCAGCTGGTCTGCTATTTTAATTTTATCCCAGTCCCTGGAGGATCTCAAGCTACTCTCAAATGTGAGTTCCATGTGTCTTATCTGGGGTACAATATAGGCCAGGGGCAGGTGAGGTTGGACTGGGTAAAGAAAACAGTGTAGTTCTATGGCTGCGCCTCTCTCAGCAGTCAAATTCACGCCATGCCCTTCAAATTCACAACTGAGACTGTGAGAGCCTTCTGGGACCTCAAGCAACAATTTGTATCCGCACCTTTTTCTCCCAACAACACCCATCCAGGCAGATCGCTGTGGAGGTAGATGCCTTTGAAATCAGTGTAGGGGCGGTGGTCCAAACGCTCACCCTCAGACCACAAGCTGCATACATGCGCCCTTTTCTGTAGAAGGCTTAACCCCCCCCCCCCCCCACGGTTGCCCAAGTCAAATAATGACTTGGTCAACCATGGGGCTTCTAGCGGTGATTTAACCAACCCCCCCCCCCCGAGCAGCCATTCATCATTCATTGTTAGGACAGTACACAGAAACCTGACCCACATATACATTTACTTATGATATTCCGGCCACATTCCTGGAATGTCCAACGAGACGCCATGCCAGGACCCCATACTCATATATACATACATAAAGCCCATGTGCAGACCCTGACCCAACCTGCCCTGAGCTCAGAGCCAACAACCTCACCCAGGTGACTTTATCACCGTTCTTGCACCATGTTGTAATATCACCATTCTCATGGCCGTCGACCGTAACTCCAAGACCCCCCACTTCATTGCCCTACCTCAGCTTCCATCTGACCAAGGGTTTCTGACCGTGAGTCCCTGTTCATCTCCCAGGTGTGGCAAGCCTTCTGCATGACTCTGGGAGAGCCAATTAGGAGATGGGAGCTGTGCTCTGATGCATCACCGACGCTAACCCTTCCACCTTGAGCTCCCATTTACTTTTGGTGGAATGCACAATTACTACCTCATCACGCTTTGTCCCCCTCCATGTGTTCCTTGGGAACCCTCCATTGAGGCTTAGTGCTATTCCCTCCCTCCAGGCTCACAAACGCCGCTGTGGCTGTACCTGGAGATGAGAGAATCCCAGCAGCAGGCTAACTGTCGTTGCGCAGCACACCCCGGTGAAGGGGTTCTGGCTTCTGTTGAATGACTTGTCGTCTCCTGTAAACTAACCCCTTTATGTCGTTCCCTTTGCGATTGAGTCCCCTCTGAACACTTGTGCCCCCCACTTACACGATACTGTTCCAGGTCAAGCCCGTGTCTGACAGCACTCTGTCGCCGCCGGTAACAGCCTCACTTCCTTCGAGGCTTGTTGACGATTATCCCGCTGACACGGTTCAGCGAATGCTGGACATGAGCAGCCGAGGCTGGCTGATACCACTAAAGATACCAGTACAGCACCTTTAAAACAAGACTGAAGACTTTTATTTCTGCTAAAATCTTAAATACACTGCACTTTCTAAAAAGCTTTTTTAACTTTGCCTTTATTTTCTATTTTAATACTAAACTATTTTACCCATTTCTTTGCATATGTTTTTCTTTTACTTATCTATTATTTTATTTTATTGTATGCTGCCTTGTGTCCTTGCCTTGCCTAGAATCTGGGTTTGAGTCCCAGAGAAAGGACCAAGCTCCTTTAGGTCGGGTTGGAGTCCCAGAGAAAGAGTTCTGTCTGGGTTAGAGTCCCGACGTCTGTCTGGGTTGGAGTCCCAGAATAAGGCCTATTTTCTGCATATGTTTTCTTTTACGTACTAACATGCCTTTTTAACTTCTCCTTTATTTTCTATTTTTACCAGAAAGATCACTATTTTACTAATTTCTTTGCATATGTTTTCTTTTACTTATCTATTTATTTAAATTTATTGTATGACAATGTTTTATATGTGAAGCACTTTGAGTCTGCCTGTGTATGAAAAGTGCTATATAAATAAAGGTTGCCTTGGCTTGCCTTTGCCTTGCCTTGCCTTGCCTTGCCTTGCCTTGCCTTGCCTTGCCTTGCCTTGCCTTGCCTTGCCTTGCCTACAGAGGAACCGTCGTGGATCCCTGAGGCCAGACTCCGGATCAGCCCTTGTCCGGGACTACACTATAGAACTCACTCCCATTACCAGCGGTGCACCAGGAAGGCGTCTTCAGAGGGCGGTGTCCTCAAAGGGAGGTGTACTGTCAGGCTGTCCACCTCCGCCTTCTCACGGCGGTCGCTGTCTGTTCCGCTCCATTTTACGCTATCGATCAATTTCATTCTGTGTTTACTCCTGCCGGCTAATGCACTTGATCAGCATTCAGTATATCAAGCCCTGTTTTAAAGTCACTCCATGTCTTCCTGTCCAACTATCAGCCCACTGCCCCAGGTCATTGTCCAGCCTGGCCTGCCGTTATGTATTCTTTGCTGCCCTAGACAATTCCCTTTATTATTTACACTTTTTGTCCATGTTCTCCATGTCCAGCATTTGGGTCGCCTTGCTCCTAGAACTTTAGCAGTATCCATGCTGTTGTTTCAGCTGATTGGGGGGTCATCTTCTCGAAATTCATTTTGGGCTTTTTGTTCCAGACATCAGTGACCCTCACAGAAACTGCTCAATCTAACTATTGTTATTTGTTGTTGTTTGTAAGACTGCGCGTGTGTGTGTGTGTGTATGTGTGTGACACTGCAAGAATG
>OLKM01000372.1:100311-125311 GCA_900291075.1 Melanogrammus aeglefinus | reverse complement strand
TCTTATTCTCTCTATAGCTGTAGTTGTCTCTCTCTTATTCTCTCTATACAATAGCTGTAGTTGTCTCCCTCTCTCTTATTCTCTCTATAGCTGTAGTTGTCTCGCTCTTATTCTCTCTATAGCTGTAGTTGTCTCTCTCTTATTCTCTCTATAGCTGTAGTTGTCTCTCTCTCCTTCCCTTTGTGTCCCAGAGGACGGGATGTATGTGGGAGCTGTACTGCACCATTCCCAGTGAGAGGTACCACGGCTGGATGGGAGTAGACCTCTGACAACATGGTCTACCCCGTCTGGCATCTCCGTCTAGTGTGTGTGTGTGTGTGTGTGTGTGTGTGTGTGTGTGTGTGTGTGTGTGTGTGTGTGTGTGTGTGTGTGTGTGTGTGTGTGTGTGTGTGTGTGTGTGTGTGTGTTGTGTGTTGTGTGTGTGTGTGTGTGTGTGTGTGTGTGTGTGTGTGTGTGTGTGTGTGTGTGTGTGTGTGTGTGTGTGTGTGTGTGTGTGTGGGTGAGATTGAGCAAGATGTGTGCGTGTGTGTGTGTGCTGTGTGTGTGTGTGTGTGTGTGTTGTGTGTGTGTGTGTGTGTGATGTGTCTGTGTGTGTGTGTGTGTGTGTGTGTGTGTGTGTGTGTGTGTGTGTGTGTGTGTGTGTGTGTGTGTGTGTGTGTGTGTGTGTGTGTGTGTGTGTGTGTGTGTGTGTGTGTGTGTGTGTGTGTGTGTGTGTGTGTGTGTGTGTGTGTGTGTGTGTGTGTGTGTGTGTGTGTGTGTGTGTGTGTGTGTGTGTGTGTGTGTGTGTGTGTGTGTGTGTGTGTGTGTCTGTCTGTTCTGTGTGTGTGTGTGTGTCTGTCTGTATGTTTGCCTGTGTGTGGGTGGGTGTGTTTGTGTGTGTGTCTGTGTGTGTGTGCTGGTGTGACTGTGTCTGTCTGTGTGTGTGCGTGTACATGTGTGTGTGTGTGTGTGTGTGTGTGTGTGTGTGTGTGTGTGTGTGTGTGTGTGTGTGTGTGTGTGTGTGTGTGTGTGTGTGTGTGTGTGTGTGTGTGTGTGTGTGTGTGTGTGTGTGTGTGTGTGTGTGTGTGTGTGTGTGTGTGTGTGTGTGTGTGTGTGTGTGTGTGTGTGTGTGTGTGTGTGTGAATCCCTGGTTTGTATACATGTGTGTATATATTCAGGAGTGACCCTTGGAAACCCTCCCTGAGGTAGAGCTCCTGGCCCAGCAGCATGCGGCCAGCAGGAAGCAGAAGGCCTCGCTGCAGCATAATAAATGTAGCCCCCATCTCACACTGACTCAAAGAAGATGTTCTCCTCCTATATTTCAACTTGCCATTTTTTTTTTTATTCCCTTACTCTTATTCAGGTTGTGGCTTCCTGCCTGCTGTAAATTAATCATTTCTATGACTGTGCGTCTCAGGTTGAGGCCACGCGGAGCTCCGCGGGGGTGCACTGTCTCCCGGATCAGAGAGAAACATCTTGTGTCCTTCTTTTACTTTGCTTGTCTGCAAGATAAGAGTGCCACTTGAGTGTATCATGGACACATTTCTGGAGGAGACGGCCCAAGGTCAGGGTCTTTGTTAGGGGTACACACAAAGTGAAAGAAAGGTAGGCAGAAAGACAAAGAACATTAGAACATTATAACAGTACAGTTAAGTATACGATGGGAAGATACCAACATGCTCTATAGAGACACTTCCTTCCACACACACACACACACACACACACACACACACACACACACACACACACACACACACACACACACACACACACACACACACACACACACACACACACACACACACACACACACACACACACACACACACACACACACAGTTTGGAGACTAGCAGCAGTGTGTAATAGCGATTATGTCTTGGTTGACTTGACCTTGAGGTGTAAATTCTACATTAACGCCCCCATCTCTGATATCAAAGCTGCAACTCAAACTACTGTGAGCATGTACAAGCGCTACCCACTCACACACAAACCGCACACACATCCTCATATACATACAAAGAAGACATGCATGCAAAAACATGTACACATCCTGATGCAGAGCACTGCAGCTGCTCACACACACACTCACCATTCTTTAAAGACACACACACACACACACACACACACACACACACACACACACACACACACACACACACACACACACACACACACACACACACACACACACACTCACCATTCTTTAAAGACACACACACACATACACACACACACACACACACACACACACACACACACACACACACACACACACACACACACACACACACACACACACACACCACACACACACACACACACACACACACCACACACACACACACACACCATTCTTTAAAGACACACACACACATACACACACACACACACACACACACACACACACACACACACACACACACACACCACACACACACACACACACACACACACACACACACACACACACACACACACACACACACACACACACACACACACACACGCACACACACACACACACAGCATTCCTTTACAGGCACACACAAACACATACACACACACTCACACACAAACAAACATACACACAAACACACAGACATACAAATACACACAAACAGACAAACACAAACATACACACACAAACACACACACATACACACACACACACACACACACACACACACACACACACACACACACACACACACACACACACACACACACACACACACACACACACACACACACACACACACACACACACACAAATACCATTACTTTACAGGCACACGCACACACAAAAAAAAAACACACACACACACAGACTGCACACACAAATACACACACACGGTACACATGCACACATTGACATCAAAAAGTAGCCTGTCTAACACTCTGCCACAACACCGGCAGATCAGGAAGTAAATGTGTCCATGTATTAAGTCTGTTTCCAATCTGCAGGCTGATGATTTATATTTTCTATCAGCCCCATGCTGCTGCTGCCCAGAGTGAGACAAAAGAGCCTTATGACATTAAACTGTCATTAGGATGCCTATTGGATTATTCCCCCAGCATCTCAAACACCCACACCCACCGGCCCGGCCATCTGCTGGCTGAGGGAGGGTGGGAGGGCTGGAGCTTGGATCTGTCCTACCGGCAGCAGCCGGTAGGACAGATCCATACAGGGGGTACTGGGAATACTGGCCAGATACCGGGCTACTTGGACGGATATAAGGCTGGAAAGAGGCCAGGTCTAAATTTGTGCGCATGATTCAAAGGAATCGTTTGAAAAATATTCAACAGTTCAACATGTGGGCAAGTCTGCAAGACAATCTTGCCATGCATAAAGGCTGTAGGACATTTCTTACGAAGAAGTCGGAATTGGAAGTTGGAATCTGCAAGAATGCAACATGCTAATTTATAAATACCGTTACCGTTCTGAGACACACTTTTTAAAATTAGACCTATCTAAGTTAATATTACTGAATCATCCAAAGAGAAAAATTTTCAATTCAAATGTGTGTGTGCGTCTGTGTGTGTGTGTGTGTGTGTGTGTGTGTGTGTGTGTGTGTGTGTGTGTGTGTGTGTGTGTGTGTGTGTGTGTGTGTGTGTGTGTGTGTGTGTGTGTGTGTGTGTGTGTGTGTGTGTGTGTGTGTGTGTGTGTGTGTGTTTATGCAAGTTTGTGCCCATGTGTGTGTTTGTGCGTGTGTGCGTGCAAGAGAGAGTGCTGGGAGATAATGTCAGGCACATGTTGGCTTGTATCAGCAGGAGGAGAGCAGTGGACATGTGCAGTAGTTTATCACTTGCCTCTCACCCTCATTGTGGGTGGCCCTGCCCAGGGAATTATTGCAATTTCTGGAGCAATTTTAGGGTAATCCCCGTGCTTTCAGCTCCTCATCCCCATGAATGCTGGAGGACCATCTTGTGCCAGGCTTGGTGTACATTTCCCTCCTATAGGTGGAAGGACATAAGATACTTAAAGTGCAGATATTTTTTGTTCTTCCTACATTGCTTTCATTTGTGCATTGGTTTGTTGATTCATGCCCTGATTGGCAGATTTCATGATTGGTTCCTTTATTGATTGGTCGATTGGTTGGTTCATTGGTTCATTTATTCATTCTTTCAATCATGGGGGTCTCTATGATTATTTGAATGTAAGTATATTGGCCATATAATGCCATTATATATATTCATTATTATATACTATATATTTTTTTCTATCGTATAGAATATATATGAAATATATATATTGTATATAATATTATAATATATATTGTATATTTATTATAGGTTTTTATATATATATATATATATATATATATATATATATATATATATATATATATATATATATATATATATATATATATATTATACATTATATACATAAGGTATCTATATTTGATATTTTTATTGAATGGCTTGAGTGATTACCTCAAAGTTACAGATAGCTTAGCCATCCATTAGTGAGTGGAGTACACGATAAAGAATGTGTTTGGAGTTTCTGTATGAGACCATTTCTATTTTAGACTGCTCACTGCAAGTTTCTGATCATTCTCTTCTCTGATTGAAGGCAACACTTATCAATGGCAGAGAAAATAAAAATGTTGTTGTTAAAAACTAAGATAGGACATAATGGAACCTTCTTGGGGTGTATATCCTCATTCTCTGTGGGTGAAAACAGTCTCTTCAATGTACATGAGGTCCAGTGTACAACTGTGTACTCTAATGAGTGGGGAATTTCCTCTGTCCACCCGTCATCCATTTGCACATAGACCTAGTTTTAATTCACTTCCACAGTGACTCTGATCGTACGTTTCCTTTAAAAAAGGCTGTGAGGTTTTTGTAGGTGTTTAATAAATAACAGATGGCAGGATTAAAAGTGATGAATGTGAATTGTGATGTGACTGGGGCTCTTTCATAAGAAAATCAGTAAAAATGTACAATTCAAGAGCTAATGCAATAGATCCATTTACAAAGCAAATGCATGCTTAACCCTGTGAGTGTATATCTGTTACTTCTAATGTGCTTCACGTTTGATAGATGGATTGGTTTAATGGGAGAGAAGTCATTAGGATGATTAAAGCGGCCCGACTAAAGATTTGTTTGAGAAAATCTGTGTTACTATAAAATAAAAAAGCTATTTGGAAGACAATTTATTGACCGATCGCTGGTTTTGTTATGATCAAGAAAATTACTACAGGATTTCAAATAAGATTTTTACCAATTTTTACTTTTAGAATATATACAAGCAATTATGTACATATTTATTCACACCATGTTGTAACCATCACATATTCTAAGCTGTCATAGGGATACAAATAATTCAGCACAGCTTTCATCATTTTGCATTTTCGATGCATAATGTTAACCAAATGTCACTGTCACTCCTTTACAAAACAACATTAGGCTAAAAATCTAAGAACAACATCCATCAAAATGTATAGAAAGAGCAAAAGTAATCCTAATAAATAGAATTCCAACTTTCCAACAAACCTAAACGAGAAAGCCATGGTACAGTCTGCTCCAGCCCCCCTGCTCCTCGGCTGGAAGTATTCACTGCCCATATGGCCGGGGACAAAAGGGTCAGCAAAGCGTTTCATGTAAACCCACCCAGCACTGTTAAAAGCCAGCATACAGGGAGACCTACATTTTCAAGCATTAACACATTGCTAATTACGCCGGTTCTCTTTTTATATATACCTTCCTGGTATATGAGGACTGCTGCTGTAAAAGGGGAGAATGTTACATAAGGGAAAGGCATTAGGATCTGTTGTTTTAAGGATAGCACTCAGCTCTATGTAAAAAGATACCGTACGGTAACAGTTTTTCAGATACACGCAGGATACTGAATCCCATTGCTGGTTTATCTTAAAGGGCAATACCACCCAATTTAAGAACAAAACATTGTGGGTTTTCATAGACAAGTGCAGGCAAAATTCCTGATCAAACTCAACATTCATTATCAAACTCAGAGTATAACAGAAAACAGAAAAACAATAAATAATTTTTGGAAAAACATTATGCACTCAGTTGACGTTTTTCCTTCTTTCGGGGTTTAATGTTGTGTCTCTTGTCATGGCCCTGCTGTGACAAGAGAAGCAACACTGAGAGGGTTAAAAGGTGATGCAGGTTGAACCGGCTAACTCTACTGCGGCGGGTTGGCACGCCGGCAGCGCTACACTGATTCCCCACATGGACAAAAACACGGATCGACAGATAAAACACAAACACACTCACACTTGCACACACACATGCATGCACACACAAACACCCACACACCCACTCATGCAATCACCACTCGCTAAAACACACACCGACACAGACACACACAAACACAAACACACACATGGACACACCTGCAGACATGCAAAGATATAAGGATTAATATTGATATCCCACACATAAGCATACATATGGACACAAACACACACACACACACACACACACACACACACACACACACACACACACACACACACACACACACACACAACACCACACACACACACACACACACACACACACCACACACACACACACACACACACACACACACACACACACACACACACACACACACACACACACACACACTTAAGCATACTTATGGGCACACACACATAGAAACCCACAAACACAAGTAGACTTTATTTTAATTTCACTTTAACCTAACATTCCACTATAGCCAATCTCCATGCATAATGCATAATGCTTAACCCTTGGTCTCATGCTAGGGTGTCTATTAACTTCATGCTCAATAACCATCTCTAATCACTATCTCACAGCCTTCCAGAGTGAACTGCGGCGTTGTGGTGTGTGTTGTGTGTGTGTGTGTGTGTGTGTGTGTGGTGTGTGTGTGTTGTGTGTGTGTGTGTGTTGTGTGTGTGTGTGTGTGTGTGTGTGTGTGTGTGTGTGTGTGTGTGTGTGTGTGTGTGTGTGTGGTTTCGCTGTGTGTCAACCCGGCACGGTGAGCGAATGTTGATTGATGCATATATTGGTGAACACCAATGGGTCCACTTGACTGAACCCAGGTATCCTTTTCTGTTTTTAGTGATTAATGGCAGCCTTATTTTGGTCTGCCATTCTGAAGGCATGTGGCTCTTGGCAAATCAAATGACTGTATTTATTTGAATTATTCTTTATCGGCAAACATGACTTAGGAAGTGCTTTCAGCTTCTTTTTCATTCTCCATGCATTCTCGAGGAATGCACTGTTAGCGGGCGTGGATTGAATTCACATGCTCTTTTTTATTGGAGACTATGTTTGAAAGAATAGCCCCAATAAAACTTTTTATTCATGCACTGATACTATTTCAATAAATGCCCATCTTGCAACTGGGCCGTAGTCTAATCCTCTTTGTTTTAACACAGGAGTGATGGGTACTTGTCAGTTATGTTTAATGGAATGGGGAGAAATGACTCTTTTAGACACTTTGCCAGCGGCAGAAACAAGTGAGTAAGAAGCAAAATTGCAATGTTGTCTGCAAACACAGCAAAGGGTAGGTACACCCCACAACATCAGACTGAGAAAAATACAAAATATACACATATTTGCAGAATTTAAAAACTTATATTTTGTAAGTTAGCTTTCGATTACAGTTAAAGAAAGGTTCAGGCCATAGCATACGATAAACTGCACGAAGACAATTAAACTTTTTGCATACAAAGTAGCTTGGTTACAGGTTTCACATTATAGTCATTTCTATTTTCAGAAGCGGTTCTATGTGTCTAAAACGTTTGTTTAACTAATAGCATTTCCATACATCGTTGAGCTCAGATGTGGAGGCATGGTTGTTCTGACAAGCACACTAGGATGATGTATTTTAAGGGATTTAGCGCTGAGCATGTGGACCAATGCAGACCTCCACCACCTTGTGGATACCGATATTATCTCTGCAATCTTCATTTGTCATTCTGTGTTGTACGTCTGTTCTGCCCAACTGTCTCTCTACCACGTTGGCTATAGAAGAAAATCAAATCTGCTGTACAGGAAGAACAGAAGAAGAAGAAGAGCAAAGCGAAACTTATTTTGATCTATTAATTATTAATTAACTATCATTGATTTATTTATAAGAATTGAATACAAGTTGTGTACGTTATTTGTGATTAACTGTTTTGATTTTTAAGTAAAATTGTTTCTGCAAAATATGTAGTAGCTTGACATTTGCTAATACCTGTCTTTACATTATATATACAGTGCATATCTTTTTTGCCTGACTAGGTGTCTCCCTCAACTTTTCTTGATCAGACAATAGGGGCCTTATTCCGGTCGATAAATCAGCATTATCAAAGGGATGGGTTGTTCTGTCTTGCATGACAGGGTTAGGGTTAGGGTGAGCAGGAGGGGAAATACAATCAAAATGTGAAATGTCACCCAGGTCGGGCAAACAAAACACTATGACCACCATTGTTGCTATCTTAAATCTCATGTCAGCAGAGCAGCGGTGTACGCTCCAGTTACAGGTCCTCAGTTCCATGAGAGAGAGGTTTAGTTAAGGAGCAGGATACTTAGTTCATCTCACTCAACAAATTGCTCCCTGGATGATTGCTTTGGTGTTGTTTTTCTAAATGATATTGAATAGCTTCCTGGTCAGGAGCAGGTAAGCGTCCATATGCCAGTGTTGTGCAACTCTTTATATTTAGGATTGGAGACTGTTTAAGAACATAACTTTAAATGTTCCCATCGAATATCATAAGATTTGGTCAGGAGGACCACCGGCTCCTTCTGAAATATAAATAATTGTTTTTAGTTAATTTTGCTGACATTAACAAACCAGACATTTGTAGGTTTATTTTAAGGACTTCATTTGTTCATTTGATAAAAATGACGTTCTGTCAGGCTCTGTAAGCATGTCTTACTCCTCTCAATAGATTGTCTCTACAAGTGTTTCTCTCAGTAAAACAAAATTAATTCCCATCTTGGGGCAATAAACAATTATATGTTTGTGTCAAAACTAATTAAATATGAATTCCCCACAGCTCTTGAAACATTTTTTGCGTGCACCACATCTGATACATTCCGTGTTGTTGTATGTTAGCAATAATTTGATGAGACACATTATTATTTTTGGTTAGCCAAAGATTATTTGAATAATTGTCAGTTGGGAGTGATCAGTTCGGATATAAGGCCTATTCCTCATTACCATGGCCAACTAATTACTCTGTTTGATTAAAGAAATATTTTTACTGTATCTCAGACTCAAGACTTAAACGCTGTTTTGACATGTCTTTCCAAAATGACAAAACAAAAAGGCTATAGCCCGAATTAATTCTATGAGAAACTCTTCCTGTTTGTTCTTCCTTCACTGACCGGCTGATGGATTATTTATAATAATAATATTAATAAATATTAATAATATATATACTACTGTAGACTTATTTTGTATATTTTGTTGGTGTTGTACTTTGTACTTGTACTTATAATATTCAAATAAATAACACGATGTATCAGATTTAATCATGCATAATTCCATTTTGGCTCATTCAAACAAATTAGCTAAATATGCAGATTGAAAGCTTTTACCTGTGTGTGTGTGTGTGTGTGTGTGTGTGTGTGTGTGTGTGTGTGTGTGTGTGTGTGTGTGTGTGTGTGTGTGTGTGTGTGTGTGTGCGTGTGTGCGCGCGCACGCGTGTGTGTGTGTGTGTGTGTGTGTGTGTGTGTTGTGTGTGTGTGTGTGTGTGTGTGTGTGTGTGTGTGTGTGTGTGTGTGTGTGTGTGTGTGTGTGTGTGTGTGTGTGTGTGGGGGGTGTGTGTGTGTGTGTGTGTGTGTGTGTGTGTGTGTGTGTGTGTGTGTGTGTGTGTGTGTGTGTGTGTGTGTGTGTGTGTGTGTGTGTGTGTGTGTGTGTGTGTGTGTGTGTGTGTGTGTGTGCATGTGTGTGGAAAGGGGGGGGGCTGCATGCACCCGTGTGTGTGTGTGCGTGTGTGTGTTGTTACTGAGCAGCAGCGAAGGCGCGTGCTGTCGTTTTGACGAGAGACAGGTTGGAGGTCTCGATCTGCACACAGTTCTCCGGGGACGCAGAGGTTAGAGACCGTGAAATATCAACGGAGCCCAAATTATAGCAGAATGCGTCCTAGGGCTTTTAATGGCAACTCAACACGCCTTTACATCTCATAAAGACTTCAGTGTGCACTCTAAGTGACCGTCGGCTACTGAAAATAAACAGGAATCAAATGGTGTGATTGATTGAGTGAATTAGTTCAAGTAGCGATACATAGAGCTGTTCTCTGACCAATGCATCTCAGATACACAAACACACAGACACTGACACGTACACACAATCCACTGTGAATCCCTCAGTCAACGTTATGGCAAAAGTGAAAGTAACGGTTTTTTTTTAAATAAAAACTTGTTGCCCAATTACGCCAACTCACAAAAGTGTGGGAGTAGGCCTACATCGACCCGTGAAGACAGAACCCTTCTAACCTTTCTTATCACATTAATCTAAATATCTAAAATATGTTCGAATTGGCTGATAGCTCAAAAAGATGTGTGACCTAGATGTGTTGCCTTTATTAACAATAGTTTTGATGTTTATACATTATTTTTTGTGATTGTTAATTGGATGTCCATACCACACGCGGACTTCTGAAGAATGTGACCTATCACATCTACCCCCATTGCGCTGGTCTCAGGTCGGCTTCAACAAAAAGCAGTCTCGCTGATACACACAAACACACACACATACACACATAGTCACTTTCTCTCACACGCAAGCACACGCACGCTTACACAAACCTACATCTTGCAGTAATCAGCTCAATTAGTGGGGGTCGCGGCGGAGCGCGGCCGGGTGTGCGGTGGGAGGCTGTGAAAACAGCCAGTTCACTATTAGGGGAAATGCGATCTCCATTCATCAGCGGCCGTGATAATCACCGTTTAGACCGAGCAGAGCAGGTCTCCGGCCCGGTGCCCTTCCTGATCAAACTGATCCCTGGAAACAACTGGTTTACAAACACTGTCAAGGGCGAGACGGGGCCCTGATTCGCCCTGTCACTGCCAGTTGACACCGCTAGGCCCACTGTGATGTGGTATGGAGGCTATGGGACCAGAGCCTCGCTCTGGGATGTGGTGTGTGGAGGCTAGCCTCACTCTGGGAGGTGGTGTGTGGAGGCTAGAGGGCCAGAGCCTCGCTCTGGGATGTGGTGTTTGGAGGCTATGGGAGTGTGTGGAGATTATGGGACCAGAGTCTCTCAATGGGGCCACAGAGATGTGTAGCCTACTGTGTTATCAATTAGAACCAATAAGGAGTGTCGGCCTTCATAACCGCCACTGACAGGGACACTAAACATCAGTCTGTTATGAATAAATGGGCTTGGTCAAAGGTCTAATAGTCGTTGGCATGCACAAAAATAAAATAATAATAATTAAGAATTACATCTATAATTGCACATTCCATCGATTAACATGAGTTATTGTAGGTACATTCATCTTTTTTATAATGGTCTAATAACCGTCCACGCAGTTCTCTATATACCCCAAAATTAAATCCTGTTCATGTTTAGGCCTCTGAAGCAGTGAGAAGTGAGATGTGTTCTGCGTTGTTTCTCCTCGATTATTTCAGGGTTTTTAGAGACGATCATTGTTTGTCTGAGTTAGCCTCTTGCATATCTAGTTCCCAGATTCTTATCTTCTCTGATCTGCCTCACGACCTAAAAGTTGAATAAACTATTACTAAACTATGAATTGAATAAAAGATTACTAAAAGAAAATCTCATTTTAAAGGATTTAACACATAAAGTTGTGTATCGGATGCTATAGGCTACTGATAATAAGACGAAGAAGAAGAAGAGGAAGAAGATTAAAATCGTAATAATACAAAAAAATATGTAGAAGAAGAGGAAGAAGATTAAAATCTTAATCATACAAATCAACATTATAAAAATTGCCATAATATATTTGAAAATTAATAATACAACAATAATAGCAAGGTGATGCTCATTCATGATTTTTATTCTTATCATTTACTGCGTTAGCCTAATTATTTGCCTCGATGTTTTTTTATTTTCCTTTATCCAGGTGGATTTTATAGGTTAATATAACGGATGCTTCGTGCGCTTCCGATCCAGTCCACTGGCCCGGTCCCCTGGCCGTTATCCCCAGTCACCATAGGGCTGTAACCCCCCTCCGAGAGGCTTCAGGCGGAACCAAAGCCACTTTATTAAACACACACACTGATCTGGCTCTTCTGCCGCTCTTCCGCTCTGCTGATCAATTACGTTTTCCCAATTAAACCAACAGCAAATCTAGGTAACGTGCGATTTATAAAAGAGCCGCATGACCAAAATGGTTGGATCTAATCCGATGATTAAAATGTTTAAAAAAATATGAATATTCCTGTTATCTAATCTCAATTGTGAAAGTCTTTAAAGATACATATACATCAACAATTATTTATAACAATGTTTTTGTTGTACAACACTGTGCCATATATATATGGCACAGATTTAATTGTTCAATGAAAACTGTTTGCATAAATTGATGTCTGTCCGGCTGTCCTCTGGATAAGAGAAGGGTGAACCGCGCGAGAGAGAGATAAATGGATTCGAATAAAGTCTTGTTTAAAAATATTTCCCGTCCTTTCATTAAATAGCAGCTGTCAGATTCGCTGTAATGTCCTCCACAAATGTAATCTCGCCTTCTTGTGGTTCAGATGTTTTAATAAGGCTGTGAGCAGCAGTGTGCTTCTGTACCGCACTGTGAGCTGCTAGGGAAGCTTCACACCCCACATGATACTCTGTTCATGGGACTCTTACGGAGAGGTCCCGATTAGGGTAGATGGTTAAAACCTCTACCGGTCAGTCCTCCCAGACCAATAATCAATAACACACCGCAGTCTCGCCCTCCGCTATACCAACAATCCCCAAACAAACAGGCGCGTGCCGTGCAGTCATCAGCCTCACCTTTCACTGACCGCCGTCCCTCTCTGGTGTTGTCCGGGATAGTCGCGCGCCTGCTCCTCCTCTGCCCCTGCACGTCCCACCTCTCTCCACCGGTAACGTCCGCTGCACGCGCCACTCCACTGCGCGCACGCGCACACACACACGCACATACCACACACACACACACACACACACACACACACACACACACACACACACACACACACACACACACACACACACACACACACACACCACACACACACACACACACACACACACACACACACACCACACACACACACACACACCACACACACACACACACACACACACACGCACACACGCACACACACACACACACCACACACCACACACACACACACACACATCACACACACACACACACCACACCACACACACACACACACACACACACACACACACACACACACACACACACACACACACACACCACACACACACACACACACCACACACACACACACACACACACACACACACACACACACACACACACACACACACACACACACACACACACACACACACACACACACACACACACACACACACACGACCCTAAAACAGTAGCGATTGCTATATTGTCTTAAAGCTAGAGGCGACGCATTCACAAAACATTTTATTTTAACTAATATATATATTTTTTAAACTTTTACTATATTAAAACCGTGTTGTTCATCAACGCAACAGTTCCGACCGTTGTTGTTATAATATATAATGTCCAAAGGGTTCAATTGGGTGTAGCATAATTCTACATGTATAAATCTAGCCTATAGTAAATATATACAACCAATGGTAATCTATTTATTGAAAGTATCCGACAGCAACCGCACTATATTTAAACTCTAATTAACAGAAATGTCTCGGGGACTGTTGCTGGTGTGGAGATGGACACACACGCACGCACACGCACACACACATGCATACACACGCAAAAGCACACACGCACACACACACACACGCACGCACACGCACACGCACACGACACACACACACACCACACACACACACACACACACACACACACACACACACACACACACACACACACACACACACATACACTCCCACGTGGAATAGTGAGCTATAGCCTGGGCAGTAGCGGCTTGCTGCGCGCTCACGCCTGCCTGGCGAGAAGTCATTTTGCGCGCTCTGGCGCCGTCCTCCCCTGAGGTGCGGGACTCTGTGGTCTCCTCCTCACTGGACGCTGCTTGGCTGCCGGGTGTGTCTGTCAAAATGGATATTAAGGAAAATGTTTTAGGGGAGAAAAATCGAAGCAATATTTCTATTGGTTGGCGGGGCTGCTTGTGGAGGGAACACTCGGGCTGACTCGCCAAGGAGCCTCCTCAAAGCAGATCAGGTTACTCTGAGTGACAGCGTAACCATGGCAAATAATTTGACTAAAACTATTGTATTATCCTCGCCATTCCCGGGTCAGATAACCGACCAATCAGAGTTCATATAATCTATTTTCTTGCCAGTTCAGAATAATATTATTAAAACGAGCCAGCAAGCCTGTCTAGAGGACTAGGGCTGGAACGGACGACCGGTGGAGGGAGAAACTACCGCTGTCTCTCTCTCACGACACTTTAGGGAGGGACGTCACCTGGGGTTTTATTCGGTTAAATGGACTCGCTTCATTCCACGTTATGCGCTTGGATCTTACATTTCTCATCAATTCTGCAATTTCCTCTTTGAGGAACCTTTTAACCGATGGACTTGCGTCGAGAGGGTTGCTTTACGCGTCAGGACTAGTCTTGTGTTTGCGGGCAAGGAGTGCGGGGAAGTAAGCGCTAACAACATCACACCATTGTTTTCGGTCTACTCTGCATCATGTCCATGCTCCCGACGTTTGGTTTCACGCAGGAACAAGTGGCGTGCGTTTGCGAGGTCCTGCAGCAAGGCGGGAACATTGAGAGGCTGGGTCGGTTTCTCTGGTCGCTACCCCGCCTGCGAACACCTCCACAAGAACGAGAGCGTGCTCAAGGCGAAGGCCGTGGTCGCCTTCCACAGGGGGAACTTCCGTGAGCTCTACAAGATCCTGGAGAGCCACCAGTTTTCTCCGCACAACCACCCCAAGCTGCAGCAGCTGTGGCTCAAGGCGCACTACATCGAAGCGGAGAAGCTGCGGGGCCGGCCCCTCGGCGCAGTGGGGAAGTACCGCGTCCGCAGAAAGTTCCCCCTGCCGCGCTCCATCTGGGACGGCGAGGAGACCAGCTACTGCTTCAAGGAGAAGAGCCGCAGCGTGCTGCGAGAGTGGTACACGCACAACCCCTACCCGTCTCCACGGGAGAAGCGGGAGCTGGCCGAGGCCACGGGACTCACGACCACTCAGGTCAGCAACTGGTTTAAGAACCGGAGGCAGAGGGACCGCGCGGCAGAGGCCAAAGAGAGGTAGGGACGTGCGGTGTCTCACCGCGTTGTTTTGGGTGCTTCTTGGGCAGCGTCTTCTCGGGCCCTTGATTAGAATGACATTTATTCACTCGTATTCATTACGAGGCCATAACAGTAAATTTCCATTACATTCATTCTGTTTAAAATACACAAATGATTACATGAAAATGGTATTAACTACAGCCCTTAATTTAATCCATCCGCAGTGGTGGATAATATATCAACTGTAGGCCATTCTTATACAAAAATATTATTAGCAATGTTATTATTATAGATATTATAATTATTACAATTATTATTATTATTATTATTTTATTATTATTATTATTATTATTATTATTATTAATATATCATTATTATCATATTATTATTTTCCTCTTCTTCTCATGATTATTTTTACGATGATATAATATTATGACTATGATTATTGCAACTCATAGTTATGATTGCTTTTATTTTATTTTAGTATTAGTTGAGTTGTTGTTCTGTTGTTGATGTGGTTGCTAAGAATATGTCCAACATTTTTCGATATTTAAATGTGAGTAGTTTACATCTCAAAGTGTGGAGCCACAGCCAGGCAGAGTGCAGTAAGAAGGTAAAGGTAGACTAATACGTGTAGGCTCACCATATAGGTATAGGGTGAGACGTCCTCTCTCACAGTGAGAAGGTATGGGTAAACGTGCAGTGAGGTTCTCTGGGTGAGACGTCCACTCCCACAGTGAGAAGGTAGAAGGTAGAGAAGGTATAGGCCTACGTGTACCGAGGCTATCTGACGTCGTCTCTCACCCTCCAGCCTCGTTTGGCCGTACAGTGAGGTTCTCTGCACATTTATTATAATAATAAAATGATTATTATTATTATTATTATTATTATTATTATTATTATTTTATTATTATTATTATTATTATTATTATTACTGTTAATATTAAAAAATATCAATATTTGCTTAATCAGCCAATGAAAACAGACTTCAGGAGGTGTCCGGCTAATCCATAAATTCAGAATGAATATAATCTAGAAATAAAGGACAGTCCCTGTGCTTACAATTACAACACACAGAAGCAAGTTCAAGACCTACTATTCACTGTATAAGCTGTATAGCTTCAAGGTAGCCTACAATTATAACGTGTGAGTCACACGGAGGTCGCCTCGCGTGCGTGTGACGGTGTGCGAGGGATTGCGTAGAGTGGTTGTTCTGAAGGAGGGAGTACCTTTAAAAGTGGAAAAATATATTTTAATTATTTTAGCCATTCATTACTTCATTACATTACTAATTTGCACCAATTCCTGAACACTGATATTATGCCTATTTATTTATTATATAGCCTAGGATTTCTGCTTCAATAACGCAGCCTAATGAATAATATAGCCTATATATACACACATATATGATATATTAATATATATTAATATATATTACTCTTAAAGAGTAAACTTTATGCTATAGGCCTAAAGTTTACTCTTTAAGAAAGATATCTGTAGGTGTCAGTGAGATAGAAGAACATCTAGCAGTCTATTATCAACAGGGTGCTGATGGCTGTTCTGTTTTGTTGTTTTGTTCACAGAGAAAACAATGAGAACTCGAACTCCAACAGTCACAACCCATTGACTTCTTCCATGAATGGAAATAAAACTATTTTGGGGAGTTCTGACGACGATAAAACCCCGTCCGGTACACCGGATCATACATCCTCAAGCCCCACCATGCTGCTCAGCTCCGGGTTACCGTCTCTGCACGGCCTGGCCCCCCCGCCGGGTCCCAGCGCCATCCCGGTGCCCGGCCCGGACTCAAACCACCATCACCACCATCACCACCACCACCACTCTTTGCACCACGATACCATACTAAACTCTATGTCTTCAAATCTGGTGGACCTTGGCTCTTAAAGAATAAACACGCACCGAATGCTCGGAGATCTTCCAATGGAGAAGAAAACAAAAGAAGAAGCAAGGAGCTTCAAGCACTTCAAGACCGAGAAGGTTTAAGAGAGAGAAGGACACACACATTAAGAAGGACACACACATTGAGGCCTTTTGGAGGAACGCAACCGGAATGTAAAAACGTAACGCGTCAAGTTGTTGAAAACAATGACAATACAATGTCTTAATTATTGCTACTATTATCGTTATGGTTTTAGGGGTTAATCAACTGAAGCTCAAAGACCCCGAGTTAAGGTAGCCCACCCTCATCTTTCTGTTTACATTGGATTGTCCGAAAGAGCCATAAGCAATTGATATTATTGAGTTAATTTTGTTTTATTTTGTTCGGGGTACCGTATCTTAAAGTGTCTTATGTCACACATCGGTGTGATGGAAATTAGTCTATCTTAATCTCTTGATATTATTATTTGTGTTTTCATTTGAAAGAGACTGCATGTAGCCTAAACTTTGAGATAAAAATAAAATATAAACCCAGCAAGTCACCTATAGTTTCATATACCCTTTACAATAAAATAAAAAAAGTTAATGAAATATATAATTTGTTTCATTCCCGCGAGTTGTTGACTATATCCTGTTCTGTTTCTCTGATGTCCTCAATGCTCTTGTAGTATTCACTTTAGGCTGCTGCTGCACTTCGGATATTCCGGCTCCGTAAGTAGCCCACAGGTAGACTAGACTGGGCCGTATTATTAGACATAGGACAACTTTACGGTTTATAACATCCAATAAAAAAAACATATTGGTACAGAATCTTAGAATTTTTTTCTGCGTAATGCATTAGGCCTACGTTTTAGGGCCAGCACTGATTTACAGAATAGGGTGATTTGACCTCTGATTGAAGAATTGTCTCATGGCCATCCTGACACCATAGGGTAATGCAATTTTTACGTAAGAAATAGATAATTTAATTAATACAATCAGATATTTACTAAATCGCGTGATATAAAAATGTAGTCTCTGAGGCCTGTAGCGTGGAGGGTCAGAGAGGTCAAGAATGACAGGACTCTGTTCGCTAAAATGATCCTTGCTTTCCTCAACGGGTGCTTGATGCTCAAGCGATGACACCATATCTCTCCTCGCCTGGTGAACAAAAGGCCTGCAGTGTTCAGAGCCACAGAAAACTGGAAACGCGTGTTGAAAGAAGACACTTTGTTTGAACAGCTTCGTCCAACTCCTCCAAAAGTCACGGCCCTATACAGGCGGAGCTATAAACTATATTTTATTTATGTAATAGTCAACATCTTATAGACTAATACAAATGTTGTGCTTGCAATTAGATCATAGGGTGGCTATATAGGCTGTTCAATATACTAGTTTGTTTCTGATCATAATTACAAGGAGCAGGCTACGGCAAGAATGTCCTCTTGATTGAAGATTTTGTTACAAAACGCACCATTCGCGACCGCTTGGACGAGCCTTTAAACAATTGTTGAAGCACAACTTTGTACGTTTTTTTATGAGCCCTGACAAAAACAGCAAGGAAAGGACGCGTAGACGTCTTACTGTTTCCCTTTCCTGACAGAGGGCAGTGACACGATGCTTCTGATGCATCAAGGTCAATTACACACACTCCACAAACCTCGCACTTTCTAATTAGCAGAGATGTGGGCATGATACACATGGGTCTACTCAAAATAAGCCCACCCACAACACCTCCATGTGTGGGGGCAGACATAACACCAAATAGCCTTTTAAAAAAAAAAAAAAAATAATAATCAAAAACACTGAATGCACTGTTTCTTCCCCTTGACATTCTCTCCTTGTTTCCCCAAACAGTCTGTAACGTGAACTCTCTTATGAGGGCAGCATGTGTGTTTCGGGGAGGGCTGCATGTTACAAAAAACCGCAAGCATGCACATGACTAAAACACTGGTCTAAACAGAGCGAGGGATGAGAGCCCACTTAGCAGGAGAACAAGAAGGTTTAAATATTAAGTTGTCTTTATGGTGTATGCCGGCTCCGTCTGGTAACACGCATGCGTTCCAAATAGAACGAACTTAAGAGATTTAGACTAACACAACATCAATAAAATAGAATTAACATCAATATTCCAACAGATTAATAATGATTAATCATTATTACTAATTAGACATTTCATTGGGGAAAGATTTCAGCAGGTCTAGAACAGGTCTAAAATTAAACCGGCCTATTTATTTAGTACCATCCTGTGTCGATTTCGTTTGAGTAGGCCTATTATACGTTTTTAAAAAATTAATAAAACTTTTAATTGCATATGATTTTGGGACCGTTTTGTGTGATCTCTCAAATGTCAAATCATTCTCAAGATATGATCATATAATGAATAAATAATAAATGTAGGCTAATTATAAAGGCCTCACCTTATTATAAAAAATTCAACATTAAAGTTAGGTGTTGCATTTGTGTAGCCTGATGTTAGCAACAAACAAAGAAACAGGCTTTAGGTCTATATAAGGCCTTGGACTACTGGATAGTCTTATACTGTAAATCAAAGGGAAATGTGTGTGTGTGTGTGTGTGTGTGTGTGTGTGTGTGTGTGTGTGTGTGTGTGTGTGTGTGTGTGTGTGTGTGTGTGTGTGTGTGTGTGTGTGTGTGTGTGTGTGTGTGTGTGTGTGTGTGGTGTGTGTGTGTGTGTGTGTGTGTTGTGCGCGCGCGTGTGTGTCTGTTTGTGTGAGAGTTTGTGTGTGTGTGTGTGTGTGTGTTGTGTGTGTTGTGTGTGTGTGTGTGTGTGTGTGTGTGTGTGTGTGTGTGTGTGTGTGTGTGTGTGTGTGTGTGTGTGTGAACGTGTGAGAGAGGAGGAAGGAGAAGTATTAGCATAGCGAGTACGAGTAGTAGTGTAGTAGTTTAGTAGAGTAGCAGTGTTGTACAGTAATAGTAGTAGTAGAGTGGTAGTGTTGTACAGTAATAGTAGTAGTAGAGTGGTAGTGTTGTACAGTAATAATAGATTAGTAGTGTTGTACAGTAATACTAGTAGTAGAGTGGTAGTGTTGTACAGTAATAGTAGATTAGTAGTGTTGTACAGTAATAGTAGCAGTACAATTACAGTAGTAGTATAGTAGAAGCAGTAGAATACTAGAGTAGCAAATTAGAGTTGTAGTTTAATATTGTGAGTAGTGTATAAGAGTAGTACCATTATAGTAGAGCTGAATAAGAGTAGTAGAGTAGTAGTACAATCGTAGAGCAAACCAGTATTATATAATGACTTAGGAGAGGAAGGTAAATGTGAGCCTGTTCAGAAGGATTTAGAGAAGCAGTAGTAGAGTATCAGAGTAGTAGAAGTAGAGTATCAGAGTAGTAGAAGTAGAGTAGTAGAGAAATAGTTTTAAAGGAGTTGAGGAGTAGAGTAGAAGAAACATTGGTAGTAGCAGAAGAATAGTATGGTAGTAGAAGAGTAGTTGTTAGTAGTTGAGTATTAAGTGTGGAAGAGTAGTACTATAGCAGTAGTAGAGTATATAAGTAGATTATGGTAGAGTATTAGAGTAGTAGAAGAGTAGCATAAGTAATAATAGTAAAGAAGTAGAGCAGAGTAACAGTGGTAGTTCAGATTTAGAGTAGTAGGAGTGATGGTAGTAATAGAGTAGTAGTAGTATAGTTATGGTAGTGGTAGTAGTAGTATAGTGATAATAATTATAGTAGAGTAGTAAAAATACAGTATCAGTAGTAGACTAGTATTAGTAGTAGAGTGGTAGTAGTGGTATTAGTAGTAGTGGTAGTAGTGGTATTAGTTGAGTAGTAGTAGTAGTGGTATTAGTTGAGTGGTAGTAGTAGATATAGCAGAGGAGTAGCAGTATTATAGAAGTAGTAATCGGGAGAGTAGTAGTAGTAGTAGTAGTAGTAGAAGTATTAGTAGTAGTAATCGGGTAGTAGAGTAGTGGTAATTGTAGAATAGTTCCAGGGTAGCAGAGTAGTGGTAGAGTAGGTCGGAAGAGATACGTAGCAGTAGTAGGGTAATAGAGTAGTAATAGAGTAGTAATTTGGTCGTATAGTATTAGAGTTATAGTAGTATTAGTTGTAGTAGTAGTATAAGTTATAGTATTATTAATTGCAGTAGTAGTAGTAGTAAAGTAATAGTAGTTAACCCTATCAGGCCGAGTAGTAAACCCCAGAGCTCACATTCAGAAAAAATATTGAAGTATTATTGACCAAGCGGCAGCTAAAGTGACTATAGTATTATAGTCATGTCATGAAATGAATGTAATGTTAGACTTACTGATTTTGTCCTTCCCCACCCTATTACAAATGTTTTGGTGTATCAGGTGCATAAACCAGATGAAACAGTGGTGGGGGTGGCCAGGGCAGGTCAGGGTGTGAGTGCATGTGTGTGTGTGTGTGTGTGTGTGTGTGTGTGTGTGTGTGTGTGTGTGTGTGTGTGTGTGTGTGTGTGTGTGTGTGTGTGTGTGTGTGTGTGTGTGTGTGTGTGTGTGTGTGTGTGTGTGTGTGTGTGTGTGTGTGTGTGTGTGCATTTGGGGTCACAGGGGGTTTACAGAGGCAGTATTGCATTGCTGTACATTCCTCACCAGAGAAGGAAAAGGTGTATAATATTTGGATTGCATTGGGTCCAAACCAATGGCTTTTCCAGCTTTTTCCACCTGACACCATTCCATTAAATTTATCCTGCATGGAGATTAACTGCATCACTCTTCATGTCTTCACTTGGCATGCACATTGAATGCCATGGGGCAGGTTAAATCATGCACAACATTTTTACAGAACGCTGTATTTTACATTTAACCGATCTAGCCCTTCCTTGATAGTATTTAAATGACAACCGCTGGGCTATAACTTAATCAAACATGTTGAAAAGTAAGTTCTCACCCTCTTTCTTTTGTCAGTTTGTCATACATATTTGTATGTACAGTAAGTGTTTTATGTGTTTCTATCTATCTATCAACAATCTATTCTTCAACTAGATTGTTGACATTATCTAGACACCAAACATACTTTTTATAAAGCTCAATATGGATGCAATGCTTTGTGATGTAGCACTGGGGAGATTTATCCTGATGGTGTTTTATTGTTATGTTGTGACCGTGAGCCTCTTGTGCCCACTTTTTAATTATACTGAATAAAAAATAATTATCGTTCTTCGATTAATGTGAACTTTTTTTTCACATACCTGTAGGAATAATTTGTTTGTTGTAGTTATTGTGTTAGGGTTCACTTTAGTAATTAAAAACAAACAATCACATGCAGGCAAACGTCGATGCACATCCTACATGCCAAATCTGGTGTTGGTTGCTTTCTTTTGGCCCGAAGTATCGCTTCTACCTTCTATCCATTTCATTTATCCTACGTGGATTCAGAAATCAGTCCTTCATTCAAGACACCACTGATGCATTGCTATTCTTCGTTAGGCTCACTGTCGCGTTAGAGAGCCCTGATTATGAAACCCCGAGACTTGGCAGCACCAGTAAAATGATCAATGCTGAACCCTAGAGGCCAAGCTGCGATAGTACATTGGGATCGCTGGTCAAATAAACACGTGTTGTGATAGAGAACATGCAAAAGAAAAAAATGAACACTTTAGATTAACTAATGCAATTTTCCATTATATGTTCCATTATAAATTATATTTATCATTATGCACCTTTTGTTAACTTTGTTTGTCTTAGTGTTAGAACTGATTATTATTATTTACATTCATCAATCATATATTCATCCATCAAGTATCAGTCTTACACACAGACCTTAATAGACAATAACAAAACATATAAACCTTTAGTCCTATACAATATAGTTTATATAGTCCGGGTATAGGGTCTATAGTCTATATAGTCTAGATCTATAGTCTATATATTCTTGGTCTATAGTATGGGTATAGGGTCTAGGAAGTCTTGGTCTATAGTCTGGGTCTGGGTCTGGGTCTGGGTCTGGGTTTCTATAGTCTGGGTATTGGGTCTATAGTCTATATAGTCTGGGTCTATATTCTTGGTCTAGGGTCTTTAGTTTATCTTATATTATATCCTTTATTTTACCAGGTTGAGTATCATTGAGATTAAAATCTCTTTTACAAGAGAGACCTGGCCAAGATGGCCAGCAGTACACAGTTGCAACATAAAACACAAGACAAAGTACAAGTTCAATACTAAGTGCAATAGTAATAATACATTTAGATCATTGTCTAAAACATTAGCATTTTCCAATGGAGTCTGACATCAAACTCTTTACAACAGCTTTTAATTCACTGAGAGTAACTAGGTCTTGCAGCTTGAGCTGCTTCTGCAGGTTATTCCAGGAAGATAGTGCAAAAACCTTAAAGGCCTTTTTTCCCAATTCTGTCCGCGCTTCAGCAACACTCATAATGTCCTGAGACCGTAACCCATGGGGGACACGTTTCCGGGACATATGCATTGACAAATAACAGGGGAGCTTACCTAAAATTGTCTTGTAGATTAAAACATACCAGTGACTGAGACGTCGCATAGACAGAGAAGGCCAGTTAACTTTTGAGTACAACGTACAGTGGTGAGATAAGGCTCTGCTGTTTGTAATAAACCTCAAAGCTCCATGATACACAGTGTCCAACATATGTAGACAGTGAGCTGATGCATAAATGTCCAACAAATCACCATAATCAAGAGCCGGCAAGATGGTAGCTTCGACAAGACATCATCTGGCCTCAAGAGAGAAACATGATTTGTTCGAAAACTAAAAACCTACCCTTAGTTTCAGCTTTTTCACCAGATTTTGTGTGATGTGGTCATCGATCGTTAATCCCAAGTACTTGTAGGTGGACACAACCTCAATTTCATTACCTTGAGATGTTAAAATTTGCTGATTTAACACCTTCTTTTTGGAATTTGAGAATACCATACGTTTTCAGCATTGAGAACAAGCTTCAGTTGACAAAGCTGAGCCTGAACTCTATCAAAAGCACATTGCATGTACTCAAAAGCCTTACTGAGCGTGGATGCACAACAATAGATTACCATAGCATCCGCATAAAAATTAAAAGCTGCAAATGGGAAATTTTGTCTAAGGCTATTAATATATAAAGTAAATAGAAGCGGTCCAAGTACTGAACCTTGGGGGAATCCCTTACGCACTGTAAGAATGTCAGAAGTGAAACCATCAAACTGAGTGGCTTGAGTTCTATCAGTGAGGTAGTTGACAAACAATCCCACAGTATGATCAGATAAAGAGTGATATGCAATGTTCTTTTTTTATCTAGCGCTCGAATGATGTCTTTTAAAACTTTCATGGCAGCAGTAGTGGTACAATGATTTTTTTCGGAACCCTGATTGATGCACATTTAATATTTGGTGAGTATGGACATAATCTTTAACCTACTCACTGACCAGGGATTCCAGCGCTTTTGATAACACTGAGAGGTTTGAGAGTGGTCTGTAATTATTTAAAATTGTTGGATCCCCTCCTTTTAGGAGAGGTCGAACATAAGCAGCCCTTCAGATCTTAGGTATTTTGTTTGAAGCCAATGAGAGATTAAAAAGATGTGTCAAAGGTTTACCTAATAAGTCTGCTGCTAAAAAAACCTTGGTTCCAAGTGATCCGGACCAGAAGGTTGTCTAGGGTTCAATTGCTTTAAGGCTTTGTGAACCTCAGCAACCATAAAAGGGGTAAGATAAGATAAGATAAGATAGTCCTTTATTAATCGACCTTGGGTGAAATCCACAGGTGACCAGCAGTACAGTGGAAAAATAGAAGTGCGAAAACAGTATATATACAATAAATGTATTAGTTTAAAATAAAATTATAGTACAAAACTATTTGAATAAGATAAAATAAAGATAAGATAAAATAAACATACTATATACAT
>OLKM01000372.1:65463-95168 GCA_900291075.1 Melanogrammus aeglefinus | reverse complement strand
CAACCCTGGTTCGGACTACCCGGTACGTGGATTCAGGATTACCCCTAACGGACGCAAGCACCAGCACCAACCTTAATCAACCCTGGACTAATAAACTGTTCAACTGTTTCCGCTCTCGTCTGTGGTTATGTGTGCCGTGCGTTTGGGGCCACCCTGTCTTGAATCGTAACAAATTAGTTACCTATTGCAGATGGAGGCCTATGACAACCAACTATCATGATATGACGGTCTTTCGAAACTTCCAAATTTAAGGCCAGAAGCTCAAATTGTTTACTGAAGGATTCAGAGAGCACTAAATTAACATTCAATTTTCGTTTGGCGTAAATAGCAACACCACCCCCCTTAGATACACCACCCCCCTTAGATTAGAAGCCACTATAGGAGCGAGGTAGACGCGCATCCAAAACCAAAGTAAAGCAATCTGATTCGAAGTTTTAACAAAAATTATTTATTAAATAAACCATCAAACAAAAATGATTTGTCTCGATAACTATACTTTTCAACAAACATTTGCAGTCAAAAAACTAAAAACCAAAGCAAACAATCTCATGAATTGACAAACACAGCATACACTTCATATCCCATCCGAGTCCATAGATCATAAATTCATTATAATCTTTTGGAAAAAGTAATCCTTGGAAATCCATGCATGTATTCATGGGCAAAGGGGTTCAAAAATCAATGAAATGTGTGCGTGCAAGTATGGGAAATGAGAAACTTAAGGTTCAGGGGGAATGTGTGCAGGTGTGTGTTTCTGTTAACAATCACAACTCCATCACACTCAATCACCTGCTTCCAGGAGCAGGAGCTTCCAGAGCTTGTCTATAGTTTGCAGCAGGATGCTAGTCTTGGTTTTCACCAAGACAATCCGAACGAGCCCTCCTGGCCCAGGCAGTGCCTTCATCACACAACCCATGAGCCAAGAGCTCATGGTGCTGTGTCGTCGACTATGATGACCAGATCATCAGGGTGAAGGTTCCGCTTAGGATTGTGCCATTTACTTCGCTGCTGCATGATAGGGAGATACTCTCTTATCTCTTCCAGAAGACGTCAGCATGGTACTCTGCCTGTTTCCATCTCCGCCGAGAATACATATCTTCCTTTTTAGATAGTGCCAGTGGCATAACAGGTTTGGCCTTTAGTTGAATGAGGTGGTTTGGGGTTAGGGGTTCCAAATCATTAGGATCACTGGACACTGTTGTCAGCGATCTGTCGTTCATGATAGACTCAATTCCACACAAAGCAGTCTGCAGAGTCTGCTCATCCAACAGCAGTTCCTTTAGGACAGAAAGCAGAATCTTCTTCACCAGCTTAATCAGCCTTTCCAAAACTCCATCAAAGTGGGCTCCAAATGGGGGATTGAAAGTGCATTTTACCCCATCTTTCAGTAGTGCATTTTGAATCCTGTGGTGATCCATTTCCTTAAGAGATTTCTGCAGCTCTTTCTGCGCTCAAACAAAATTGGTCCCATTGTTTGTGCGCATGCTGGTGACTGATTCCTCTGCAGCATATGAACCTGTGCAACGCATTAATGCATGAGTCTGTATCCAAGTAGCCTGCTACCTCCAAATGCACAGTCCGGCTCACCAGGCAAGTGAAGATCACTCCCCAGCGTTTCACATGTGCCCAGCCCCGTTTTACATTTATGGGTCCAAAATAGTCAATCCCAACATGTGTAAAGGGTGGGAGATCCGGCGTATACACAGACTCTTCCGGAAGGTCCGCCATTTTCTGCTCTCCAGCTGCTGCTTGCATCCGGCGGCAAAAAATACAACTCTTGATGATCTTTCTGGCGGAGGAGTTGGCAGTAGGCAAACAATATATTTGATTCAGTGTGGAGAGCATATGACTTCTTCCAGAATGCCAAACTCTCTGATGAATGTCCCGTAAGACTAGTATGGATATGTGAGAACCTTTTGGAAGGATAATCAGATTCTTCAGATTCTTCTCTATTGGCATTGCCAACCTGCTTATCTGCCCTCCCACTCTCTAAATCCAGAATTGGATTTAGTTTACAAATTGAGGTAAATCCCTTGTTTCAGTCTATTCCATGATGAGTAATATTCAATAAACATGCTGGTTGGATTAGTATCCACACTAACAATGTTTGCAGAGACCTCCCTTTTGACCTCGTGATCATCTAGAGGGATTTGTCCTAGTCTTTCTGGAATTTCAGGCCAGTCTGTTTCCTCCTTCTCTAGAAACTGAAAGACCCTTCAGCCATCTTACAGACTTCAAGAAATGGCTCTATGTTTAACCCATGTGAAGCGTCAGTCAGTTGGGTTGTCCTAAGAGTTAACATATCTCCATTGTTTGTCTGGGATAGATCACAGATCAATAAACTCTGTTGGCAACAAAGGTATGGTATCTTCTTGTTTTGTTAAGGATATATCCCTATATCGATGTGCTATCTGTCCAGAAAACAGAGTCCTTGGGTTCCTGTTGTAGCTCCCTCTTCAGCACGTGTTGCTGCAGTAATCTCCAGCCTGGGTTTCATGATCTGTCTGAGTGGAGTCACTCTTGATTTTCCAAATAACAATAACAAATTATTAATAACAAATACAACGTAGACCTTCCTGCTATGTTGGTGGCCCTGAGATAGCTGCCAGTGCCATAACCTATTTCACTTGCATCACTGAAGTGATGGAGCTCTGTAGTCCTTATAGGGCCAAAATCCTCAGGTTTCATGCACCTGTCCACCTTAAATCTGCTGAGCTGCTCCAATCCCGTGATCCATCTCTGCCATTGGTTGGAAAAGTCTTCTGGGATAATTTGGTCCCATCCTGACTTTACTTTGCAGAATCCTTGGAGTATTTGTTTTGCTTTCAGGGTGAATGGAGAAAAGAATCCTAGTGGATCATAGATTGAGCTAACCATAGAAAGGATGCCTCTTCTGGTAAGGGTTCTATCCTTGATGGCAACCTTGATGGCGAAAGAGTGACTCTCGGTGTTCCATTTGATCCCAAGTGCCCTTACGATGGGTAATTTCTCCTTGTTTAAATCTAGTTCCTTAAATTGCTTGGCTCTTTGATGTTCTGGAATACTCGCCAGCACTTCACAGCTACTACTGACCCATTTGGTCAATGAGGAGCCCCTTTGGGCACATGCCTCTCTGTGGTCACTGACAAGCTTGATAACTTCTTCCACTGTGGCAGTAGACATAGAAGTTGTGCTCAAGATCAGTTGTCGACATAGAAGTTGTTCCTGATTGTCTGAGTTACTTCTCTGTCGTACCTTTGGCAATTGTCTTCTACATTTTGCCTTAAAGCGAAATTAGCAATGCTAGGAGAAGACACAGCACCAAATAGGTGGACATTCATCCTGTAGGTCTCCAAGGGTTTGTTGGTGTCGCCTCCTGGCCACAACAGATATCTGAGGAAGTCCCTCTGATGTTCTTGGCCTTGCACTTGGTAGAACATTGATTCAATGTCTGCTATGAAGGCAATCTGTTCTAGGCGGAACCGGATGAGGACTCCTATGAGGCTGTTCGTTAAATTGGGTCCTTGGAGGAGTTCCTGGTTTAGAGATATGTCTTTAAAAGATGCAGCACAATCTAACACAACTCTTAGTTTACCCTTCTGTTGGTGGTGAACACCATGGTGAGGTACCAGACCTGTCCATCCTTACGATGAAGCTGTTCCATTGGGACCTTTTCTGCATAACCCTTTCCAGCACATCAGTAATAAACCTTTTATACTCCATGGCATATCCTGCATCCCTCTTAAATTTCCTGAGGAGATTCAGAGTGCGTTGTTGGGCCACTGCATAGTGGTCTGGCATAACTGTGTCTTTGTTGTGAAAAGTTAAAGCTGGCAGCTGGTAGTGTCCATTTTTTAGAACAAAAGAATTACATGCCATTGTCATGAAGTTTTTGTCCTCATCCGATGTTTCTTCTTTTTCGTCATACTCCTTTTCGCAGAAGTCGTGATTATACTGCGTTAGGAAGAAGGTCCTTGAGATTGGAGACCGATATTCGATTGGCTAACACCACCATGGGTCCAAGTTCGACAGCAGAGCAAGGACAGTGGACCATTTACCACCCATCCAAACAGTGTCTTGACTGCATATGGCCCACTACCTTTGCTATTTATTATTTCCCAGGGTTCCATTGCCTTTGGAACATCAATCCCAATCAGCAGTTCGATATCTGCATTGATTTCCTCCAGCTGTATCCGGCTCAGGTAAGGCTAAACCTGACAGGCTCGGCAATGGGCTGGTAGTCAGACAGGGGAGGGGTGGGTAGCAGGGGGTTTTTGGACAGGAGAGGGGTGGGTGCTAACAGGGGGGTATCTGGAAAGGAGAGGGGAGGGTAACAGGTGGGTATCTGGACAGGAGAGGGGTTGGTCAGGGAATTTTTTTAATCTTGGGGGTAGCTACAACGAGGGGAAGACAACTGAGTGACTGGAAAGCCAGGGGTTATATAATGGGTCCTGACTGGTATGGAGGCAATCAGAGATATGTTATTACATTATATTTATAACATCAGCGTTGCACAATGTCACCTTCAAATCATGTATCGGTTATGCACCCTAAATTTCATAATGGTTCTGACTGCTGGTTGTGGTAAATAGGCTGAATTGTAGACAATAATAATCCCATTATTTTGCTAGTTTTGAGGACAGAATAGCAATATTCTCAAGATTTCTGTCACCCGGGTCAGTAATCTGTAGCCTGGGTAATATATACTGTAGTCCTGGATCTACAGTCTGTAGTCTGGATTCCATAGTCCTGGATCTACCCCCTGTAGCCTTGGTTCTATAGTCCTGGATCTACCGTTTGTAGTCTGGGTTATATAGTCCTGGATCGAATTGTAAGTAATGTGCGTATATCCACGACCCAAAAGCTGTCCTCTCTGCCATCTTGCCGGGGTTTCGAATTTGAAAACACGTCACACACACACACGTAGCAGAGCACAGACGCATCACAGCGCTGCGCCTCCGCTGACACATCCGCAGGTCGCACAGTACTGTCTCACTCAAAAGCAGCCTTTGACACTGTGGACCACACCATATTACTTCAGCGACTTCAGCACTGGGTTGGCTTCAACGGATTTACTTTGTTTAAATACTAAACTGGACAGGACATTCTTTGTTACAGTTGGAAACTGCTCCTCAACATCAACATCTTTGACCTGTGGAGTTCTCCAGGGCTCAATCTTGGGTGCACTATTATTCAACCTCTACATGCTGCCGCTTGGTCAACTTATAAAGACTCAAATTTATCTACTTCAAATGCCTAATGACTATACCCCTGTAATCGTGTTGAACAAATAGATACATGGATGTCACAGAACTTTCTACAGCTCAAAAGGAGGATGTAGTTTTTGGAAACAAGGAGGAAAGGTGAAAGTTTTCTGCCTTGCTTGAAAGTAAAGGCTTAATAGCAAAAGATTTGGTATAAAATCCTAAGTGTCCTCATAGATAATAATCAGGATTTTAGTAGTCACATTAAATCAGTCACAAAATCGGCATACCTCCATCCTAAAAATATAAACAAACTTAATATGTCAAAAGAGGATCTGGAAAAAAATCATGCATGCTTTCATCACTAGTAGGATTGATTATGGATTGCAATGTCCTTTACACAAGACTTCGCAAATACAGAAAACCTCTTCAAATGATACTGAATAGTGTAGCCAGGGTCCTCACTAAAACAAAAAGAAGAGATCACATCACCCCAATCTTAAAGTCCCTGCACTGACTCCAAATCAGCTACATAATTTATTAATTAATTTTAAAGCACTTCTGCTTGTTTTTAAGTCTTTGAAGGGGGTTGGGACAAACTAATTACATGATGAAGTTTAAACCATAGCCTAAAACAAGGTCCCTTACATCACAGCACAAGCAATTACTACTGAAACCAACTGTCAGAACAAAGCAGGGGGATGCACCGTTTAGCCACTATGGCGTCCATCTCTGGAACCAGCTGCCAGTGACCATCAAAACACGCCCCAACTGTTGCGATTTTTAGACTAGAGTAGGGATCAAACTTTTTTCAGATGCTTTCTGCCGTTAATGCACGTTTCCTTGATACGTCTTTTTTATTTTAATTTACTTTTAAGACTCTTTGCTGTTGGTTTTCTATGTATATACATTTTACATTTTACTTTTATGATTGCTAAAATTATGAATGGTTAATTTTCTTTTCAGTGTTTTTGTGTGAAGCACATTGAATTGCCTACGTGTATGAAATGCGCTATACAAATAAATGTGCCTTTCCCTTGCCTTGACTTGGGTCTGTACTCCTGGATCTACAGACTGTAGTGTTGGCCTGTGTCCGGGTCTGAATTCTGAGTCTATAGTCTGAGTTTATAGTGTAAAGTTTGGTTCTATAGTCTGTAGTCTAATATTTATATCTGTAGTCTGGGTACATAGTCAATCTAGTTATGTGGTCTGTGTCTGCAATCCATTCATATTTATATCTCTGTGATCATCTTCTGTTCATCCAGTGTTGGAAGTGTTACTAAACAATTATTCACTGCACACGGAGAATGAGAGAGAGACAAAAGGAGAGAGAGAGAGAGAGAGAGAGAGAGAGAGAGAGAGAGAGAGAGAGAGAGAGAGAGAGAGAGAGAGAGAGAGAGAGAGAGAGAGAGAGAGAGAGAGAGAGAGAGAGAGAGAGAGAGAGAGAGAGAGAGAGAGAGAGAGAGAGAGAGAGAGAGAGAGAGAGAGAGAAGAAAGAAAGAAAGAAAGAAAGAAAGAAAGAAAGAAAGAAAGAAAGAAAGAAAGAAAGAAAGAAAGAAAGAAAGAAAGAAAGAAAGGGTGAGAAGAAGGATGACGGGGATATATCTCTACACCACTGCCAATGCATTGTACAGCACTAATGAATTCAGTAGGCGTTAGGAATACAATCCCATGTGGTTCTTTGCACTGGCAGGAAACAGCAACTAATCACAATGAATTAATGTGGCAAGGGATACTACAAGGTAATGTTGACATTTTCATTGACCTTTTCTTCAAGAAAAAACGATTCTCCTTGTTTTCAGAAATGTGTGTCTCTCTTTGGATTCCAGGAATGTACATGGTAGATGTGGAATTGCATCATAGTAATCTGTAACATTTTATCTATTTAGTAATGTAAGACAGAAAACACTTTAGTGTTCTTGCTGAAGGGGAAAGCGGTGACAAGGTGTGTGTGGAATGGTGGCGGTCTGTCTGGGCAGCGATTTATGTTAATGACCGTGTCTGAGAGGGCTACGTCAGAAACTAAATTAATTTACATACAAACAAGGTTATATGAAACATGCAGTTCTTGTTCATTTTGCTCGAGACGCCAGATAGATAGATAGCTAGATAGATTTTTGCCGCCACCACTAACAACAGGTAAAATATGACGTTGGCTATAATTAGCCATCAGCTACTTGCTTGTGTTTAGCCTCTGAGACAACGTGTTGGCTGCCGACTGGTAGCTAGAACATACAGTGAAACACGAAAACATATGAGTCAAGCAATGATTTATAAAAACTTTAGTTGTACTAACTGCAATTAAATGTGGTTGCTGCCCCAATGATAACGTCCATCCTTTGAAAATAATAGTGGTTCAATCAAAGGTTTCATGGCCATGCTTTAAGACATTAATAATATTGTATTACATAGTCAAAGGTTTGTAATGTTCGCAATGATTTTTAGTAATTCATACAGAAATAATATTTATACATCGGGCTTTAGGATTATTAATGTGTATTTCAGTATGCAAGCTAGCTATGTCAGGCACATTATGAGATTTTAAATAACAATAATATTGTATGTCATAATATTATTATGACCATTGTTAGTTTACATATTTAGAAGTTCACTGATATTGTGTCATCACAATTCATCCAGTTTTACCATTGTGTTGGAAACAAAGTGCGTTTATCAGGTCATTCGAAAAAGATAACGGGTGTGATATCAGAATTAATTAAGGCATAAGATAAATATACTATAAGATGAATATAAGGTAAGATAAACATATGGTAATTTAATTAAATGTATGGTAAGATAACTATTTAAGAAGACTGTTCGGCGAGGTCAGGATACGGTGAAATAAATACAGGATAAATATACGATATTAAAAATATACGTTTATGGAATGTGGCGTGAAATAGGCCGATACATCAATACCATAACGCTGTTATTGATTAAACTTTTCTTTTTTTTATCGTATCGACTATACTGTATATAAGGCCGCAGTTCAAAGTCAAACAGACCCTTCATAGAGTACAGGATAGTAATTCCCAGCCCTGTGGTTGGACTGATACGTGTTTGAGTGAGACGCTATAGATGGGCTATAGATATTTAGAGGCATTTTTGGAGGGTTTTAAAGGTATCATAAAGATCCTGTTTTGTAGCTGGAGTCTTTCTTGTTTCTATAATGTAGCACACATTTATTTTTTCACACATTTATACATTTGATGTACTTGATGGGATGTACTCTTTTTGAATGCACTAAGTTGCATTAGACAAAAGGATCAGCTCAATATGTGTAATGTCATCATGTAATTAGGGTTAAAACTGTATGGGGAAACACACATACATAGAAGAAATGTATGTGTTTCTCATAACAAAACATTTGGAGGTTTTAAAAACCCTAAGAATCCCTGGTATAGAAGGGTATTTCCGGGTAAATGTAAATACATTTAGAGGGACTTTAACACCAGAGGGCACCATAACCCCACCTGATCAGCATACTACTCATACTGAGATATGAGAGAATGTGAGAGTCACTGCGCAAAAGCAAATATGGATAGACTAGATTATGAATATATTTATATGTCGATATTTTTTGCAGCTCACTCTGTGTATGTCAGATATCAGTGAGCGTATAATGGGGAGATATTGTAATCCCAGAACAAATTAATAATGCTCACTTGGCTCATTTAAGAATGCCAGAGTGTTTGTTTACAGGTATTAAAAAGAAGAGGAAGACATCACTGACATCTGATACCAAGAACACACATCTCTGAACCTCCACTCTCAACCTCCCTCTTTTCTCAGGTAGCCCACACTCTCAGCCCTCGTGGGTGTGTGGGTGTAAGTGTGTGTACGTGTGTAAGTGTGTGTGTATTACCGTTTGAGAATAACATTCAACAGCATATATAGAGACCCCACATAAAGAAAGCGAGTTCATACAAAGCAATTTGCTCAGCTACTGGACCAAAGTAACAAAAAATGCGTAGCATGTACTGTATATTTTACGCACACACACACACACACACACACACACACACACACACACACACACACACACACACACACACACACACACACACACACACACACACACACACACACACACACACACACACACACACACACACACACGAACAGGATGCCTCACATGCCTCTTGGAGCACTTTGGTCTTATTTTTCTGTTATTTTCTGTCTCTGCTGGGTCTTGAGGGAACCGAGCACATGGCCCAGCCTAGCTGAACGGGCTGCCCAGGGCCCTCGAGGGCCCTGGAGGGGCTTGGAGCCGCTGCTGTTAATAATACATGACTTCTGGAGGCTACCCCGGGACAGAGTCCGCACTTTTTGATGAGGCGCTCTAAAAATGCTCCGACTGCGAAGCGACTCATGTTCTGGAACTCATTAAAAATGAACAAGGTGGTCGGACAAAACGGCCCGGCCCGGCTACACGTCTCAGGGGTAGGTGGAGGAAGTATAGCAGGCTCCTACTTATGTAGGCTGCACATTTCATTCCATTGCTTTTTCTTTATTCTCAAATTCCGACTTTCCTAGGAAGAGCTGGCCAACAGCTATCAGAAGATATGTCTGCTTTCTCGTGTTGGATACTGTGCCTCAATTTTTATTCTAATCTTATATTCTTTTCTTCTTTTAAAAGTATGTAATGTAATGTATGTCCCACTACCTTGGTGTTTGCTTCAACATGGGTCGACTATACAGATCAGCATGGTGAACATGTGGACCTGCACCCAAATGTGTGCTTGGATGGATCAATAATACATGATTAAAGGATACTGTCTATTGTAACGTGTTTCAGAAGGTCAATAGAGCTTCCTTAGACACGTTCATTTACTGCTAAAGCTGACCAGTTCCATCTGTGTTTCCCCAGCCACTGAAGCGTGGGGGGTCCAGATTTTAATCACCTGCCAACGGCCGTCCAGGTGGGAGAGGGGGCCGATATCACAAACTGGACATGGTCTGTTGGTTAATAGAGATATAAGGAAAAAGCTAAAGCTTAATACGTGTAACACACACCTACAGCTCGCAATGTCTAACCACCACCCGACCCCAGAGCCCCCCACCCCCTTTCTACAATTCTTTTGATGTGCCCAAGTATTAAAGTTGCCGTGTTGCTGTGAGCGTGTTTTAACATCCATTTACAGTGATGCAATCACTTCCGCTGCTCTCGCTCTCTGGGACCTGCAAGCTCACTAAAAGGCTGCGCTCCATTGGACGCCATTATGCCTATTACCCACCCCCCCAGTACCACACACACAACCAGGCTGGGCTGGCTCCTCTGTGGCCCTGGTGCAACCCTGGCTATCGGTGGTGAAGATGTAACCAATGATCGGGGATTCCATTACAGAGTCCACCGCCCGGATCCACCAGCTAGCGCTAAATGGAGAAGCTGCTTCCAACATCATTTGACTTTCATGCAATGAAACTTTAATGTCTGTGTGTGTGTGTGTGTGTGTGTGTGTGTGTGTGTGTGTGTGTGTGTGTGTGTGTGTGTGTGTGTGTGTGTGTGTGTGTGTGTGTGTGTGTGTGTGTGTGTGTGTGTGTGTGTGTGTCTGTGTGTGTCTGTGTGTGTGTGTATGTGTGCGCGCGTGCGTGTGTGTGTGTGCGTGTGTGCGCGCGCGCGTGTGTGTGTGATTCTGCAGCATTTCTTAGTACCGCAGAAGATTTCTATGTAAATGTGCCTACAATCTTATGGTGAAGCTGGCCCTGCGTTGAGGTTAAATTATCAATTTTGGTAATAGTTCATCATACCAAACACCCAAAGCCTTCATTTACATACATACACTGAAATTTACATGCGTATCTATATTTATTGTTTAAAATATCCAATTACTCAAAAGAAATTAAACAATAAGAGTCCAATTTGACCACATCATAGGCCTGTGTATGTTTAGGACATAGCGTAAAGATGCCACTAGATGGCAGTCGAGGACCACTATACACATGCTTCTCTACGTCCTTCAGCCTGGCCGTTGTTTATGGCTCCCGCTTCCCGGTGTGAAATCTTCTCCGGTAGGGGCTGGTTTGTGAACAGGAGGTTGGTATCCTCAGGTAATCCATTCCGATTGCGCTCTAAACGAAGGTAAAATTAACAAGAGCAAGCAGGCCCAGTTCATCCCCGACCTTTCTTTACGTGCATATGAGCGGCTCTACAATGGGGCATTCAAATGCTGAACGGGTTTAAGAGCACGTATAGGGCCAATCAGCCCCATAGCCCACATAACATACCGTCAGAACCCTTTGTATTGATAAACATAGGGACAGTCAGCCCGATAGCCCACATAACCTAGGCTACTTATACCGTCATAACCCTTTATATTGAGAAACATAGGGCCAATCAGCTCCACATAACTTAGGCCTAGGGCCTACTAATACCGTCAAAACCCTTTATATAGCCTAGGCTTAAATTAACATAGGCTATAGGGCCAATCAGCCACTTACCGTCATAACCCTTTATATTAATACAAGTTCCGTGGCATGTGTTATAGCCTACATTCTGGGATTATGGAAAGTAGACCTATTGCCGAAAACGGCCTATTTGAGGATGACGCCATTAAAATCAATCACGCAGAAATGTTTTGTATCGTCTGTTGTATTCTTTCTATGTTTCAAAGTAATCTGACTCTGCCAGATATCCAAAAAGATTTTTCTCTGCTTGGCAAATTTCAATTCGCCTTTATTTTATAATCCGACATATCGAGGCAAAAGTCAATGCATCTCATTCATTCATTCAAGAAGAAGAAGAAGAAGAAGAAGAAGAAGAAGAAGAAGAAGAAGAAGAAGAAGAAGAAGAAGAAGAAGAAGAAGAAGAAGAAGAAGAAGAAGAAGAAGAAGAAGAAGAAGAAGAAGAAGAAGAAGAAGAAGAAGAAGAAGAAGAAGTGAACGCATGGACATGCGTGAGTCAGTGATGTCCTCAGCTGGGCGCAGCGGGAGGCTGAGGGCCACAGGTTCATCCGGACTTCTCAATAGCGGAGGAGGCCTGAGCGCACTCTATTGGAGCCCAAGCTGTCACACAAAGCGTCCAGCAGGCTGTTTGAGAGGAACAATCGGCCATTCATAACCAGGAACAAAACAAAAGAGGAAGATGGACAGGTCATCTCCAACCTGTGGAATTGCACCTGTTTTAATGTTTTCTTTCGAGCAGAGAGACGTAACACACCAAGGTTATGACGATATGGTATGGTGTTCAGGAGGGTTGGAGCCTATTGTAGTTGGCTGTCAGAGGGGCTCTCTGCCATACGGGCCTTTTTAATTGTGTTTTTCCTACTTCAACTTTTCCAAAACGATATGGACGTGATCTATTATTTTGCAGCCCGTTGGTCTATGAATTTATAATTTTCCTATTAATGGCGACTTCTTAAAATAATCAAAAGATTTAATAACCACATCATTAAAAAAATAGGCTGAGTTTTTGCTTAGGCTATACTTTCTTAGGCTATACTGGTGTTTGTGTTTCTTTTTATAATGGACATGCACACACGCGCGCGCATGCCCAAACACACACACACACACACACACACACACACACACACACACACACACACACACAACACACACACCACACACACACACACACACACACACACACACACACACACACACACACACACACACACACACACACGCAGTGATGCCGGCAGCGCTAAGAAGGCCTGAGAACGGCGACAGAGAAGCCAGGTGCCAGGGCTCTATTTAAGCTGCTCAGCGCACTGTCTGCTCGGTGTGCACCAGCCGAGAGATCACAGCCCGCCCGACCCCGTCCCGCCTCCAACCCCGGTGTGTGCGGGCCTGAGTAAACTTCCGTGCGTACTTGCGCGCGGTAGGGAGGGAAGTTGGGGTTGCTTTCACGTTTTGCTTGGTTTAAAAAGAAGAGCCTTGGAATGGCAGGTCATGCCAATATACATTCAATTTCCTTCCCCATCGTCTCGATTAACTAGAGAGAGAGAGAGAGAGAGAGAGAGAGAGAGAGAGAGAGAGAGAGAGAGAGAGAGAGAGAGAGAGAGAGAGAGAGAGAGAGAGAGAGAGAGAGAGAGAGAGAGAGAGAGAGAGAGGAGAGAGAGAGAGAGAGAGAGAGAGAGAGAGAGAGAGCCATGATCCAATCCGACTATACGTCCACATGCAAGTTCGAACGAGCGAGACCTTATTGACCTCTAGGCATTCAAGCTCATCCTCTGTCGTTGGTACCCGCGACAAAGTACCATTTACATTAGTTCAGTACTTTAAACGTGTTGACCGGTTAATCCGTAAAATTGTGAGATTAAACAGCAAGGCAGACAGACAGATAGACAGACAGACAGACAGACAGACAGACAGACAGACAGACAGACAGACAGACAGACAGACAGACAGACAGACAGACAGACAGACAGACAGACAGACAGACAGACAGACAGACAGACAGACAGACAGACAGACAGACAGACAGACAGAAAGAAAGATAGACGTGTGTATCGATGTATGAATAGATTGTTGATTCAAACATAGACAAATATAGGCCTAGACAGACAGACAGACAGACAGACAGAAAGAAAGATAGACGTGTGTATGGATGTATGGATAGATTGTTGATTCAAACATATACAAATATAGGCCTAGTAAATGTAGCTCTTGTTAGAACAACTTTTTAATGTTTGTGAACGTATAGAGGATAGATATAGACCTATACATTACCATGTCTAGATGTCCTTTAATGCAGGCCTGCTCTGCAACCATACAGCACAGAGGGGTTAAAGGCCAAGGCCCACACCAAAATCAAAGTTAGTTTGAGTAAAGCAAATTCCAACAGGGACAGCCTGCCTTTGTCCCAGTGGTACAGACTTAAGGCCAAAGTTGTGTTATTGTTCAGCTGGTTGGATAAGGGCAGGGCCATTCCAACCCCGCCACCCAAATATGTGTTGCAGTTAGCTACAGAGGATAGCCGACCACAGAGACAACACTGCTTAGGCTTCATTGTGGCCCCATACTTGTCTAACATTCTCGTTTACTCTCCGCCTGTATTCATGAACGTATCACACACAGAGATTACTCCTCGCTAAGTTCCTTTGTCTTGTGATCCATATTTGAGTTGACAGATCACGACCCCCCCCTCCCTCCCCCCTCCCTCCCCCTCATCCAGCAACAGATAGACTCACTCTCACACACAGCCCTCGTTAGAGGCTTTCAGTTCACCAATCCACCTGTTTCCACACACTAGACCTCGGTTAAACTGGTCAAATGCAATCAATTCCTATCATCAATTGTAAACATTGTTAAAATATAAAAATTGATCAACCATTTCCAATTATACATAGCCTTTTCCGAAAAGTTGCCACAGTTGGGGCTGTATCCTTCAATAGGCCACATAGTTGTTCAACTGGAGAAGGCCTATACAGTTTCTCTTAAGCCCTGATAATGAACGCATGTATTGCCTATTCATGGCTTGTTTTATATTCATGAGTTACTATCTAATGCTCCATCTTTCGGATAGCCTTAATCCCCGTGTCCTCCTTTGACGATAAAAAGAAATGCTCTTCAGTTTACGATTAATTCAATCTCAATCATAGTCGGGATTTGTTGCAGCCAATAAAACCCGTGGAGTGCGCGTGCGTGAGGAGCGGAGCGATAAGCGTCCCGCGCGGCTCGGTGTGTCCGTGCGCGTGTCCAGCCGCTCCCCGGACCCCACCCCCGGGGTCGATAGGGGCTATCTTCACCTCCCAGAGTAGGACTTCAAAATGTCTCAAAACCCAGCTTGCAATCAAATAGTAATTATTGTTTTTTTGAATTAGATAGGCTTGTATTGAGCACGTTATATTTGTTTTTCCTTTTATCGACCATCGATCAAGATGTTAACGGTTTGTGGATCTTTTTAATGATTTTAATCAGATTGAGGTTTAAAGCTGAACATAAGTAGGCCTATATACGATCACAAATTTGTCCTATTATCTTGATAACTTTCCGCTTCAAATGAGGTAGGACCACACTTTTTGATAATTCCATAGACAATATGTTACTTATCGAATGTATTTTTGATCCATTTCATAAATTAATCGAGAAAGTAAATTGTAGCCTAACGTAAATGTAAAAATAATATAAATTGTAATAATAGCATATGCCCACGGCCACATATTATTATTGTTGAAATGTTTCATTCAATATACTTCAATGTAAACACGCACGCATTAAACTTTTGCTTATTTTCTTTTGTAAAACTGCTGACCTCATTATTTTATATAACGCACGCATATCTCAAGTTAGTCTCTCTATACTCCAAGCATAACTATTTCGCGGGATTGAACTCCGCATTACTAACTATCTGCCCTTTCTAACGCTTTTGGTCCCCATATGCACAACCAAACCAACAACCCTACGCTGACCTACTTTCTGATGCTAAGAGATGCTCGCACTCTGCGCTTCTCAGCGACACGGTGCACATTACACAGTTGCTTACAGTTGATAAAACACATTGTGTTCAACAAAGGTAGGCCTACACGTAACTGCCCGAGGAAGGAGAAGTCTATAGCAGACAGGTTTACTACTAAAAGTGTAGTTCCCGGAGCAGTGTCCTGGCCAATCCCTCCCAGTCTGCAGCAGCCTATAATTGGGAGGGGATTTGGACGGACGGCAGGAGAGAAAGCTTTTTGGGGGAACGGTTCTCGTTCAGGGAAGAAAAGCTCTTTCAGCACAATGGGACAGGGGAGGTCCCCTCGTGATTAGCCCATTTAATGGAAAGGGTTTACTTAATTTCTGTATTCACAAGCGACCGTAAACAAAAGAGGGAACAGCACTCACATGTGTAAGTGCAACATGACGTTGACGTTTGCCATCATATGTGTCTGCTACATCAAGAACCCACAAAGAACGGACGAGCTTCATAAACCCCTGGAAGGGCTTGTTTACAGAATCCAGTGATGCCGCAAACCCAACATACGATCCACATAATAATAAAACTAATAATAATAGTAATCCCGTAGCACCCGCTAAAAGATAGACTTGATGCAATGGAGCATATAAATGTGTATATTTGATTTAGAAATGTATACAACATAATCACGCAGGCAGGAAACAGAACATATGAAGGTCAATCAGCTTTAGGCCTGGAGGAAAGAACGGAACGCCATGTGCATCAGTTTCATGTACTATTTCATATTTTATATTAAACCTCTTTTGCATAAAATGTAACTTGTAAAATGTGCCGTTATTACTTCCAAACGAAGTGTAAAACAATCAAACCAACAAAAACGCCTAAAGCACTTGGTTGTACGTTTTGACAAATATTTTATGTAGGAACACCAAGTCAAGAAAAGTGAGGAAGGGATAGAAAAGAGAATGAGACGGGGAGCATTAATTATGTACAAGCATATTTCTACACCTATTTTACAGACTGGGGATTTGATCGCGTTATTTGAGATAGGCTATACATAATTCAATATAAAATTTGAAATAAAAATAAAAATCTTATACAGTCATAAACGGATCTGTTCCACAATTGTTACCATGTAGCCGAACCTTCCCCACCCAGGCTGGGACTGAAGTGTATTAAAATAAAGGTGCTTACGACTTAAATGATTGTCTGATGAAAAAAAAAAGAGACAATTCTCACACCTCGTGAGGTGTATGGCGCCTCACCATCACCACCAGTTTGACAAACCGGGGATGGTGATGGCTGGAGATCTGCGGTTATTCCTTCTTAACGATGCTCTTCTTTGTAAACCATGAATTTGAATAATTTGCCCTGGAAAAAAAATCAAATAATAATAAAGACATATCATGCAAGTAAGCTAGTAGTGGTGGTGGTGTGGGGATGAGAGGGGCAGGTGGGGTCCTTGAAAGCGCTTTAAAAAAAACACGTGCTTCTATCTCTTTTTTTAATTATTCATATGAATCCGTCCTTTTTTCATCCGCAATATATCATTAGTCTTTTTTTCTCAGGTCCATTTCCCTGCAAAATATTTCTCTTTTTGTTTTTGTTCTTTTTTTCCGTATCATACATCGCACTCCGAGTCACTAGACGTGACGGACAGAATGGACGTGCCAGTGTCCACTCGTTCTGTCATACTGGAAACGCTGGTGGTAGGACTGGCCGCCGTCGAAGGCGACTCGGCGGAGCTGCGGGGAGTGAGGCCGGACTCTGAAAGGGACCGCATACCGTTCGGTCCTATTGCTTGGTGTTGGAGCCTAAAGAGAAGAAAAGGGATGAAGAGAGGAAAATACATGGCAATTAGACCTGAGAATGTCCCCTCTGCGAAACAGGGTTCAGGACCGCCTTTCTTTCTCTTGCCGGCACCAGCCATGCATGCTTTTATCAAATAGCCAGCAGACAAGACCAGCTTTCAAGGAACAAAACCCGGCGCTATTTAGACTACCAAATGTGGAACAAATGTGACGTTTTGTCAAAAGTAATAATCGCGTGAATAGTGACCGGTTAGAATTTAAGCTCTTTGTCATATCAGTGTCATTTAATCTTTCACATAGGAAAAAAGCTCAAATTGGAAATAAATATATAAAGGGGCAAAAATGTGACAGCATAGCATTTTATAAAGCTATATTTCTGACTGATAATGTATAATGTAAAGTGAAGCTGTGCACAAGTGAGTGACGTCAGGATCGAGGTTACTCCAATCATCCTAAATGTTTATCTGCAATCCACTCACGATAATAACTCCCATCACAGCGAGATAATGGCGCTCTAGAAATATATCTCTTCATTTAGTAAAAAGATTAGAATACAATTCATATGGCTAAGTATTATGAGCTAAGGCTTCTAATCAATTATATCATGTCAGACCGATGATACTGCTAGCCTATCTGTTAGTAGTAGCCTGCAGTCTACATGTTATATTATGGCTTACAAATAAACAATAGCCTACCTATTACAATTTCAGAGAATATTTGTTTAGAAAGATCTTCTATTGCTGCACGTGACAATATTTCGTCTAAAACAATCGGCCTAATGTTATATTATTATCCTCACGTCCAGAAGAGCGAACACGGCTTTGCCAACAGGATCAATAAAATAGTAAGCAGAAAATACAAGACAAGTCTTATATCTTGACGTTTGGTATGGTTATGAAGTTGAATATAGGTCTAAAATAAAAATTGTCTTTCCAAATTTTTTTTCAGCATTATTAACTTTATCTAAATGTGGGTATACTGTGAAGGCCCATTACCAGCTCAGTGTTTATATGCCTCAGAGCACATTTTGAGACAATTATTAATCTCAGCTGATAATGACGTGTAAACACGTAGTTTTCTGTTTAATTCACGTTGGTTTTGAGAATAATTAAAGGCCTACCATCACTTGTTAGGCCTACGGATGAGATAATATGGTTTTAAAAAAAAGCCCATTACTCGTCTCACTTGCTAGTTTATGCTTATATTTATTTTAATTATTACATTTAAGATTGATCTTTATGTATTTTGGATCCCACGTGTTTTCCACATTGCAACCCTAAGCCTAATACATAGGTCACATTGCCAAGATTTGTTGATTCAATAAGAAATCTTAATTATGAAGACCATCAATTTGAATCTTTTAGAAATATGTCGAGCGTAACACTCGTAAGCTTTACGTCAAACCGAAAATCGTTTAGTCAGGATAATTGTTCTTATGTCCATTCATGACTTTCTTCAAAACAAGAATGTCGCCGAAGCTTTTCGTTCCCCAACCATCCACAAACAGTTAGTAGTGTTGCTATCTCTCAACTTAATATCATCACGCTTAACTCCCATGTGTTAAGAAAAACATACATACAGAAATCTCTCTCTCGCATTCTCTCTCCCTATAGGCCTACATATATATTTACATAGCCTATATATAAACATACATATATATATATACATATAAACATACATATACATACTATATATAAATATAAAATATATATGTACACATGCCCACACAAATATCTAAATATAGATGTTCGATACACTCCAGCATACGTATCTATTAGACAACAATATAACATTAATATATATATAGGCCTATATATATATATATGTATATATATATATATATATATTTGTCATAGCATAAACATAATGCAAGTCGCTTTAGATAAAAGCGTCTGCTAAATGTCCTAAATGTAAATGTAGTAAACAGCAGCACCAACCTGTTTTTGGCCGCCGCGGCTCTGTCTCTTTGACGTCGGTTCTTAAACCAGTTCCCGACCTGTGTCGGAGTGAGTCCAGTGGCTTGCGCCAGTTCCCTTTTCTTGCTGGGGTTCGGATAGGGGTCCTGAAGGTACCACTCCCTGAGCAGGCTGCGCGTCCTCTCCTTGAAACAATGCGTCTTCTGCTCGCCGTCCCAGATGGTTCGAGGCAGCGGAAACTTCTTCCGCACCCGGTACTTGTCGACCGGTCCGAGGGGACGACCTCGGAGCTTCTCTGCCTCTTGGTAGTGTGCTTCGAGCCACATGGCCTGTAGCTTGCCGTGCGAGTCCTTGGTGAACTTGTGGTTCTCCAAGATGTGGTAGAGGTCTCGGAAGTTTCCCGTGTGAAACGCCACCACGGCCCGGGCGCGCAGGATGGACTCGTGCTTGTTGATGGCCTCGCAGGCTCCGGGCGCCACGGGCAGCGACCAGAGGAAGCGGCCAAGCCGCTCGATGTCCCCGGTCTCCTCCAGCGTCTCGCAGACGCTCGCCACCTGCTCCGGGGAGAAGTTGAGGGTTGGTAGCTGAAACATGGACAAGTCTTCTGGAGATCTGGCGGGGGGAGCGCTGTTCGCCAAGAGCAAAGGGCGATCAGCGAAGTTTGGCAGGAAGAAATGGGAGGGATAAAGCTCTAAAGGGGATCTGAAAACCATGGAAATGGCCTGTGAGAGAAAGAAATTACCGAGAAAAGAAAACACCGAAAATACGGCAAGTAAAAGATCGAATGATTCAATGGCTATCGCCTAATGACACCAGCCTCATAATATCTCCCCCCTAAATCCGCCGTGAGTGTAGCATTGAAACATTTTGTTTCCCTTTTCTATTGGTCTTCTTGGTGTCGTTGTAGCGTTGTCATGGCAGCCCTGCCAATCACTGTCAAGCGTGCCAATCATTAGCCACTACGTAGCGCGAGGCTTTCACCACTTGTGCTGCGCGCACGGGGGGTTATCAGAGCTCCCATCTCACCATGCAGCCCTCCCACCGCTATCTGCTGCACGGAATGAGCAATTAGAGGGAGGAATATTAGTGCGATCTTAACGAGGCTCGTTATGGCCAAAGCAGATTTGTAGACTAGATATGCTGAGTGGAAGCGAGGAGGGAGACGCAGGCTGGCGTCTTTAAAGAGTCGCGAGTGGACAACGTCAATAGCCCGCATTGGAGATCACCGAATATGCATAGTTTGTAGATTTATTTTTATTTTTTCGTTCAAGTCACGGGGAATGGACATTAAGACAATTAAATCACAGGGTGTTTTGGTAACTTGACAATTATATTGAAATTGAAAGCCGGTGTTTTGGTGGCATTGTCTAGACGCGGTGATGTTCAGACGCGGTGGTGTTCGGACGCGGTGGGGTTCGGACGCGGTGGTTTCCGGACGCGGTGGCGTTTGCAAGCGGTGGTGTTCGGACGCGCATTGCCACTAGGTCGGCCAGGTCCCCGACCAGCTGCTGGTCCGGGGGGCGCAGCAGCATGAAGTCGCTCCCCTCCTTCTCTGCTCGGCCTGGGACATGAAGTGCAGCTGTCCGACTCTTTACACTCTAACGTATACCTCTTTGGTGCCAAATTAATCTCGTTTGGCGGTTTTGTGATGATTCGGCCTCAACAACGGCCAGCAAGTCTATTGATTCGGAGCGTAGGCTATTTCGCAAATGGCGCATAGGTCTTAGATTCCACAGTGTATGGCAGGGGTGTTTGATTATAGGCCAGGGCCTTTATTAAATGATATAAGTGTTGGAACTACAATTAAATGAACTTGCCCCACAGTGGGTTTCGCACATAAAGGCGGTGTTGGTGCATTGGATTGGAGTGCATGCTCAGGGTCCTGGCGGGGTCACAGGATTTGGCTTATTGCGGTTTCCAAAGCGGTATGATTTTCATGTTTGTGACAAAAGCGGCCGCACTGCTTCATATTTATACAGGGCTTAGTTTGGTGTTAAAATAGTGTGTGTTCGCTCTAAAACCAACAGTACTCACATTGTGAGGGGACCGTGTAAGGCGTATAGCACCTAGACTGGGCTTAATCCGCCCTCAAAGAAGCTGACATAATGATCCTAAGCTGCCTTTTACCAAATCATTCAGGAATTCAAAACTTTTGCCTCACTCTCAAAGATTTGCACATTCTCTGACGTCATTCAAATATATATATATGTATAAGCGAGGGCTACCCTTGTTTGCCTAGTGGGGTTTGTTTGTAGTGAATTTAGTGGTTTCTATTTAACTTAGCAACGCTGCATGATCCACTGTGTTAATTGTTGTCATTACCGTTTGTTTTATTTGTAGCATGATCGTTTACGCGGACGGGCGCGTTGGGCGAGCGTGCGTGCGTGTTTTATTTAGGGAAAGACGTCCAAGATGTTTCAATGAGGTTGGATCCAACCTGTCCACTGCGCTGTCATACGAACCTCAGGAGAGCTAATTCCAAGTGGCATTTGAATCGGTCCTGTTGCAAAGCTCCGTGGACTGGAAGTAACCGCTGCTGTTTCCACGCTGGCAGCGCTGGTGTTAAAATAAACCTAGCCTATACCTTCCCCCTCATCCTCCCCTGCGCTATCTCTCTCTCTCTCTCTCTCTCTCTCTCTCTCTCTCTCTCTCTCTCTCTCTCTCTCTTACCTCTCTCTCTCTCTCTCTCTCTCTCACTCTCACTCTCTCTCTCTCTCTCTCTCTCCTCTCTCTCTCTCTCTCGCGCACGCATAACACACACACACACACACACACACACACACACACACACACAACACACACACACACACACACACAACACACACACACACACACACACACACACACACACACACACACACACACACACACACACACACACACACACACACACACATTATGTTGTGGGGATGGGGGGGCTTAGCCAAACTACTCGGACTATGCAAAGCCTCCTATACCTGACTGGGCTGCTAGTGCTCCGGTTTAAGTGATCACTATTCAGGCTCCAGGTATACCGCCATTATGTTCTGGAGGAGCTTCTTGAAAAAAGACCTTGGAGGCAATTCGGAAATCACTGCTGAGACGTGATGTGAAATGTAAAACCTGAATGTGAATTGGCAAAGCCACTGGTAATTCACATTCTTTTACATGGCCTTTGTTTACGTTAACATGCATACACACACACACCAACACAGTTGATACACACACTACAATGGTGTATATATCCGTCGACGTGCTTAATGCTCCTCTCTTAACACGGAACAGCAGGGGACAACAAGACTGTGAATGCAGAGCAAGCATTGAGCGTCCGTTTATACAGTATAGAACCTCCAGACAAGACAAACACTAGTTTAAACACAAACAGATTAAATGTCGTTAATAGGTCCTGCATACCGGCCTAAAGTTAAAGCCCAAATAGCCAAATTTACAAAATGAAGGGATTCGCGCTTAATTGGGGTATTCTATTATTGTCTTAAGTTCATGAGAAGTGCATCACTAATCAGGCCTACCTAGGTATACCGCCATTATGTTCTGGAGGAGCTTCTTGAAAAAAGACCTTGGAGGCAATTCGGAAATCACTGCTGAGACGTGATGTGAAATGTAAAACCTGAATGTGAATTGGCAAAGCCACTGGTAATTCACATTCTTTTACATGGCCTTTGTTTACGTTAAGCATGTAATTAACACCCCCAAACAAGTTGATTCACCTGCTGTAATGGTGTGTTTATCCGTCGACGTGCTTAATGCTCCTCTCTTAACACGGAACAGCAGGGGACAACAAGACTGTGAATGCAGAGCAAGCATTGAGCGTCCGTTTATACAGTATAGAACCTCCAGACAAGACAAACACTAGTTTAAACACAAACAGATTAAATGTCGTTAATAGGTCCTGCATACCGGCCTAAAGTTAAAGCCCAAATAGCCAAATTTACAAAATGAAGGGATTCGCGCTTAATTGGGGTATTCTATTATTGTCTTAAGTTCATGAGAAGTGCATCACTAATACCTAAGCTTATAACATGAAAAAATATATAAGGCGCACTACGTGGCGAGAGCAGGGGGACCCGAGGAGGGAATGAACGGTGGAGTGAGAGGTGGAGACGGGGAATGAGTAGAGAAACGTAAAAACAGGAGTCAGAGAGAGAGTACCAAAGAGACGGAGCATTTTTATTTGTGTTCTCTCGTTGACCCCGAGTTTTCAGAGGCTGGCCAGAAAAGGCTGCGCGGAGCAGGGTACTAAACCCCTCCCTGATACACACTGAGGTATATGTGTGTCTTTGGTTCCAGCCGAGATTTTACGCTCAACTATCAGCGGAGGCGAACTGCTGGAGCCATCAAGAACGGGTGCGTTACCACAATATATTGCTGTTGGTTATAAAAGCTGCCTTTAATGCATTGCGTGTGTAGTTATCTTGAGACTCCCCCCTCGTATTGTGATATTGTCATTTTAACACGATTATTCTATTTGTTTTTCCTGCACACTTGCATCTTGAGTCGATTTTATTGTGTACTTCGGCCTTTACTTTGAATAAGTAATGCTTTTTCTCCTCGCCTCGACTTGTTTCTATTTATATTTCGTGCAGAGTGGCAGACACGCACGACGCACCTATAGAACCGGGGGATGAGGCACGAGGCGCGGGTCCGGCGATCCGTCCGTCGGTCAGAGACCCGAGCGGAACGGAAACCCTCGCGCCGCGGCTCGTGTGAGTTTTATTCGGTATTGAAAACACCGTTTCCCACCCGCGTATAGCTGCTTTTGTGCTCCACAGCATGCTAAAGAATAAATCGGAAAGCGTCCTTAAATGCGACAAACAACCTTTTTACACATGCTTTGAAATAAAAGCGTCGCTAAGGTTGTACACTTTTTTCCTCCTTGCCTATGTTCAATCTCTCGCATATGCATCAGATATCTACTTTTAATGCAGCGAGACTAGCGGGTGAGCTGCGGGGCGGACGGCTCCGTGGGCCGGTCCTAGCCCCATGAGAGCTCATTGGAACGGTAAGGAGACCCTCTCGGCCTGCTTACAACACATAATACCACAGCTTCATTGGTAGGTTTTTTTTATTTGTTTATTGCTTTGATATATATATATATATATATATATATATATATATATATATATATATATATATATATATATAATATATATATATATATATATATATATATATATATATATATATATATATATATATATTTTTTTTATTTTTTTTTTTTTTTATTTTTTTGTATATTTAACTAAATAATGAATGTACTTACAATCTGTAGATATCTATGCTTATTATCTTCTGGAAAAGCTTCCGGGGTCGTCTTCTTGAAATCACCCACTTCCGGTGATTAATACAAACTATTTATAGTTTTATTGTTTATTAAAAATGTATAGTTTTTAGTGTTATGTGACATTCTGAGACAATAATGTTGAGATATAGATATTGATATAGTTCTATATATTGATATACTGTAGCTGGGTCGCTAACCCCAACGGTTAAAGGTAGGTCCTGTTTCTATTCTGATTTTATTTTACTATTTTTTATTATTTGAAGTTAACATGACATTGCGCGTCCAAAATACGACTGCAGACATTGCATGTATACGAAATAGAAGACATGGCGCTAACATTTACTTAAAAGTTTCACCAATATAGTGAAAAAGTTTGTCGAACTCACGCCACCCCTCATCCTCTGTGTGTGTGTGTGTGTGTGTGTGTGTGTGTGTGTGTGTGTGTGTGTGTGTGTGTGTGTGTGTGTGTGTGTGTGTGTGTGTGTGTGTGTGTGTGTGTGTGTGTGTGTGTGTGTGTGTGTGTGTGTGTGTCTGTGTGTGTGTGTGTGTGTGTGCTCTCTCTCTCTCTCTCTCTCTCTCTCTCTCTTCTCTCCTCTCTCTCTCTCTCTCTCTCTCTCTCTCTCTCTCTCTCTCTCTCTCTCTCTCTCTCTCTCTCCCCGTCTCCCATTATGTCTCTCACCCTCCTCCTGTAGTATTGTGTGGTCTCATTAAGGGGGCTTCCTGGCAAGGCTACGGGCTTGTATCGGAGCTGTCCAATCAGTGTTCTTACACGGGTTGTTAGCGCCAGTTAATGAGGAGCTCCTCCCCGGGCTCGGGGAGAATGGCGCCTCAGCATCAGATTTACCTTGTGTCAACTCGTTACTTCTAATGAACGTCCACCCAAGAAAAGACCTCTCAGCGCTCAATGGACCCGCGCGGCCGGAACTTGTGTTTGTGTGTTCAATCCTGGAAAAGTGGAGTTGCAAAAGTGCCCCCCGACTCCCCCTCACACACACACACACACACACACACACACACCACCACACACCACACACAACACCACACCACACACACACACACAACACACACACACACACACACAACACACCACACACACACACACACACACACACACACACATTGGGAGGACCCAACATTTCCATGGGAGTATTTAGTCTTCTTAGTTGTAGGCCTATATTGAAGGTGTCTTTTCATCGAACGCAGATTGGTGTTTCGTCGTTTTCGTGACCAATGCATAAATCGCGCTATAGATAAACCCCTCATAAAACTGGAGAAGAAGGCTCAAGAGATCGAAAGTCACGGACGACTGTATTTGTGTGATTCAGCCCCAAACCGCTCTAAAAAGCCCTTAATAATGTTGGCCACACGTTGCGATTTTTTTTTATTGTAGTAGGCCTACCAAGAGTCTAATGATTACCTACAGATTTGGCTTATCGAAAACACACACACACACACACACACACACACACACACACACACACACACACACACACACACACACACACACACACACACACACACACACACACACACACACACATAGATACACAGACACGCATACACACTCTTACATATTCACACACTCACGCTCTATAATATAAAAACAAAAATGTGATGTCGTCGTTTTGGCAAATAGTTTGATGATTTACTTTTATTTAGAATTTAGAACAGTCCAAAAAGCACAACCATTTAACACTCTGTTTACCCGACCGGGTAACATAACAACACACCAGTCCGTAACTGGCCAATCAGGGCTGCCTGAGATGAACACTCTCACACTAACATACACACACACGCGCACACACACGCACACACACAACACACACACACCACAACACACACACACACCCAACACACCACACACACATACACGCAGCACACACACACACACAACAAGCCACACAGCACATCACACACACACACACACCACACACACCATCACCACACACACACACACACCACACACACACACACACACCACACACACACACACAGTCTATTTTCCTCCCTCTTATTAAAGCCGTTGCCTTTGAGATAGTCCACTAAGGATAGTGAGAAAGAAAAAAAAGAAAAGCATATTGTTTTGATGTAGGCTATTAAAGAAAATGTAAACGCTTCCTCGACTGAAGAGATCTGAAGATCAACGCGGATGTGAATGTTGGAGAGCAGCCTTTGGCCCTGTGTCACAGGGCCTTAGTAATTATGAAGCTGACACGTCGCTCTGCAGAACCGCTAATGTACGAGTGATCGCAACCTTATAGATGCTATCACGCTGACACTCAAATGCGTTCAATTCTTCTAGTCCACAAATTTTAAATAATGGACTATAATAGACTAGATTCGATTATCTACGTGGGATATTATTTTGATGCACATTGAACAAATTGTTCCTTCAAAATATGTACAGTGGAGGTCTGCTGTGCTCGTCTGTCGTACACCTTCCATTAGGTTTTATTTTGTAATCGACCAGGGTGAGTGATCTATCGAGATCCATATCCATAGATCACTATCGAGTCTTTGCGCATGCGTGATTTAGCGTGTGTGAAGGTTACAGCCACCGTGTCACCCCCGATCCTATCACTGTCTCACACTTGTTTCTCTACGCGCATTTATGGTAGGCCTATATGCTCAAAACCGCGACTGTTCCTATTCTGTTCTCTCTCTCTCTCTCTCTCTCTCTCTCTCTCTCTCTCTCTCTCTCTCTCTCTCTGCTCTCTCTCTCTTCTTCTCTCTCTTCTCTCTCTCTCTCTCTCTCTCTCTCTCTCTCTCTCTCTCTCTCTAGCTCCCTCTTGCTCTCTCTCTCTCTCTCTCTCTCTCTCTCTCTCTCTCTCTCTCTCTCTCTCTCTCTCTCTCTCTCTCTCTCTCTCTCTCTCTCTCTCTCTCTCTCTCTCTCTCTCTCTCTCTCTCTCTCTCTCTCTCTCTCTCTCTCCCTCTCCTTCTCTCCCTCTCCCCCTCGCTCGCTCTTCCTCTCTACCTGTCTCTCCCCCCCCCCTCTCAAAAGCACCGCCGGACTGTTCCCTATTCTCTCTCTTCTCTCTCCGCGTCTCTTCCTATTCTCTCTCTCTCTCTCTCTCTCTCTCTCTCTCTCTCTCTCTCTCTCTCTCTCTCTCTCTCTCTCTCTCTCTCTCTCTCTCTCTCCTCTCTCTCTCTCTCTCTCTCTCTCTCTCTCTCTCTCTCTCTCTCTCTCTCTCTCCATCTATCCTGCCTGTCTTCCCCTACCCCTCGTTGACTGTCGCTATTGACATTACTCCACTCGATTGCTCGTTTAGCCCCAAGTCAATTTTGAGATAGCTATGAAGTGTAAAAGAGGTGGACCATGTCATATCCGCTCAGTGTGCCGAAACTGGAGCCTGGCTGCTTGTTATGATTGAGAGAGAGAACAATTCAGACAGGAAGACATACGCCATCTGAAACAGTCCGTAAATCACTCTATATCTAGGAAGACATACGCCATCTGAAACAGTCCGTAAATCACTCTATATCTTATGGTGTTTATAGGCATTATAAGTCATATTTTGTGTTCATTTCAGTTGTATCTATCCCGTTATTCCTTTCTAAAATGTACAATTATTAATCAAATATTCTATTGCGTTTCAAATATGTTCCTCAAAAACACAAGATTATTTCTTAATTATAATATTAATAATAACATCATATTAATACATCAATTCTGATTAATTAGTTAATAATAATCATCAACTGTTAAGCCAAATTGTAGGCCGCCGCAATTAGTCTCCTCGATGTAGCCTATGTCGGACTGGGACCGACGCCCTGTCCCACGTGTCTCCCGCTTTATTTATCCTTCTCTGCCTGGTTTGCAGACAATGCACGAAATCAAATCCAGTTTTAATCCAGTATCAACGAGGGATGCTATTATTCCTTATTCATGGGTGAAGTCACCTGTCCAATAGGTTTAGTGTCGCGCGGCTCCGTGTGTCTCGCGAGATCACTAACAGACGTGTGTGTGGGACCTGGTTGGGACTTGACGAGCTACGGGCCCCTGACAGGTACAAGGCCGAGGGGAGGAGGAGAGGTGGGTATAGAGGAGATGGGCCAAGGACAGAAGGAGGGAAAGATGGAGAGTTGGACGGAGGAGAGGTGGGTAGAGACGAGATGGACGGAGGAGAGCTGGGAGGAGAAGAGAGGAGAGGAGAGAGATGGGAGGAGAGGAGATGGAAGAGAGCAGCTTGATACGGGTGGGAAGTGGGATGCAGGCATCATGTCTTGGGCGTTCAGACCAGATATATGATATATAGTATATATTATATATATATTATATATTATATATTATATATATACTAGTATATATATATATATTATATATATATATATGTATGTTATATGATATGCTAGGATTGTGTAGGCTACGTTACCACCAAAAGATATATGCTTCATATCAGGCCCACCTTCAAACATCATCACTTTGTTCTTTGTTCACTGACTACTGGGACACAGCTAATAACTTTGCATTCAAGTTATTATGGCAGTTTGTGATTACGTACAATTGAACAGATATTAGGCTTTTGTATTATATTTATTTATTTCGATTAATGAAATGAACCAAAATAATCGCAGACTAAATGTACAATGGAATAGGCCTAACAATAGGCTAACAATACAATAAATAATAATAATAATAATAATAAAGAATTAATTAATATTATTATAATAATAAAAAACACAAAAATGATGACTAACAAAGGCTATGCATCTTAAATTCACAATTTCGAATCTTTAAGGACTTAATTTAATTTTAAATAATTATTTAAACAACCAACAATGACTCGCTGTCCGTTCATCTCTAGTCTGCCAAAGGGCTCCTAACGGTACAATTCAATATAAGTGTGTCAACTAATTGTTTTACATCTCGTCATTACTCTGTACCACTTTCTGAGCGGCCAAGAATTACAGGCTCTCCGTGTTATTATGAAGACCGAGGCTTTACTATATATGCACTCGTGAAATGCGATGCGTGTCACCAGACAGGATACAGGCTACATTCAGAAACACAAAAAATAAGCCATTAGTCTAATTTATTAAGTCTGGTCTGTGTTGTTGTTCCATAAATCATTATTTGAGAACTCTAAGATTTTGAGTTAATTCATTATTGAAGGCCAGAATAGTGAGCATGTATGTGGGGCAGATGTCGGAGCGCCGCGGTGTGAAGGGCCCATC
>OLKM01000372.1:57963-60463 GCA_900291075.1 Melanogrammus aeglefinus | reverse complement strand
AATCATTTAAATTCATCTCCGATATTTACCAGTTTTTTAGCATGGCTCTGGTCATGGACAGGACAGGTTGAAACTAGTACAATCTCAGTTGATACAGTGCGTTTGCTTGCTCCGATGACTGCAGCACACTGTGTTTGCATGCCAATTTGTTTCATATCTGGCAACCTGGGGAACTCCTAAGTGAATTATAACAGGACAAAACAAAAAAGGACATTCCAAAGGAGAGCCTAGTGGCTGTAGCACTGTGGTTGGAGAGGCCAGTGTTTCCACTTACCTTGTTTGTTTCATCTCTGAATACATATCATGGTCATTTTATGATCTAGTACAGTACAGTTGTTATATATATGGTCCTTTAAGCATCTGTACTGTAAACAAGCATTTATATGTACAAGAGAGAGAGAGCGAGAGAGAGAGAGAGAGAAAGAGAGAGAGAGAGAGAGAGAGAGAGAGAGAGAGAGAGAGAGAGAGAGAGAGAGAGAGAGAGAGAGAGAGAGAGAGAGAGAGAGAGAGAGAGAGAGAGAGAGAGAGAGAGAGAGAGAGAGAGAGAGAGAGAGTGAGGGAGAGAGAGATAACAATGGTAATTTTAAACAGCTTCTTCCATCTTGTTGGACCACGTTGGGACATCTCAAATGGATGATTGCTTAATCATGTGGAAGTGACAAAGCCCAACCCTGTTTTCTTCGGTTCCCTCTTTCCAGTTCTCTCCTTCTCCCTCACTCTTTTTCTCTTTCTTTTTTCTAAACTTCCTTCTCACTTTTTCACACTAAATGCATACATGCACATCTCTGTGAATCACACTCTAGCTCTCTCTCTATCTCGTTTTATGGGTTTCTTCTTATTGGAAAATCTCGATCTTCCTCTCTGTCCGTCCTGCTGTAGACCTCCTCGCATCCTCTTATTTCCCACCGCTTACGGTGGTTTCCGGGATTTTGGCGAAGCTATTTATGTGGCAACAAATGGCTTCTTGGGTGACATTTGCTGACATTCAAGGAAGTGCATTTATCAGCGTACTACAGTTCACCTGGTGAATGAAATCCATTTGTGTCGCTGTGCCTAGTGGCCTCCCTCTCTCTCTCTCTCTCTCTCTCTCTCTCTCTCTCTCTCTCTCTCTCTCTCTCTCTCTCTCTCTCTCTCTCTCTCTCTCTCTCTCTCTCTCTCTCTCTCTCTCTCTCTCTCTCTCTCTCTCTCTCTCTCTCTCTCTCTCTCTCTCTCTCTCTCTCTCTCTCTCTCTCTCGCTCTATCTCTCCTCCTCTTCTCTCTCTCTCTCTCTCTCTCGTCTCTCTCTCTCTCTCTCTCTCCTCTCTCTCTCTCTCTCTCTCTCGTCTCTCCTCTCTCTCCTCTCTCTCTCATTCTCTCCCTCTCTCTCCCTTCTCCCTCGACATGGCTCTCCCCCCTCGTCCCTGAATGGATGCCCAGCACACTGGGAAATGGCAAGGTGGCGCGCCACTTTCAAATGTCACACTTAAGGAGAAATCTTTAATGGGCTAAGTGAAGCCTTTCTGGCCCTAACTTGTCGGTAATCAGAAATATCTCTTTTCCTCTCTCTCTCACGCTCTCCCCCCCCCCCCCTTCCAGTTACCTGGCACCCGAGGCTGTGACACACAGCTAATTACCTGTTATAGCAATCGGACAAAGGAATGGCATGAAACAGGGAGATAGCTTTTAAGACGCAGGTGATATTGCGGTTTTCTTGTCCTCTGCTCTCGGTTGAGATACACCGCATGTTTTCAGCCGAGCTGCATGAATGTATATTTACTAAAGTGTTCTTTAGTATTTATCCCCATGGAAAAAAAACGGGCAAGCCATACTTCTGACATCCTTCAGAGTATGTTCACGTCTACAGTGTCACCTCTGTTTTGATATTTTTTTGATCAGAAGATATGCATTCCATAAATTAATTGCAAAGAGACAAGATATTCCCTCTAGCATTGACAATATTCTGTCATTTAAATGTCTGTTGAGTTGCAGTGCACTGCAAAACAAAAATGTAAACCACATCCATCCCATTGACATCTGATTGTAAAGTCAAGATGAGATGTACTTTACTAATCTCAGATTGGATGTTTCTGATTATATTCTGCAAAATAGCATATTGATATTGATATGTAGCCAAATTATTCACTATAATTGTGGTTTTCATCTCCATGACTTATGCACACACAAAACTTGGATCTTTGGATGTATGTTCTTCATCTACGGCCTTTCTCTTATAATGGTTATGGATGGGTTTTAGCTTAAAATGCTAATGACTGTGTGAGGGTGTTGCAGACAGGCTAGCACAGAGCCTCAATGCACACAAATTCCTTTGAATCCTTCGAACAGGCAAGCACCTTCAAACACATATATGCAATACATTGTGAACATGTATTGCATGCACCAATGCACAAAAGCACATATGCATGTACACACACATGCAAAAACTAGCAGGCAATGAAAAAAATGCACACACGCACACACAGTCCCAGACACACCGCAAGCTACGAAATTGTAGGCATGTTTG
>OLKM01000372.1:35463-50463 GCA_900291075.1 Melanogrammus aeglefinus | reverse complement strand
GCGTTTAGTATATCCATACAAGTAGTGTATGAATCCATCTTTCAATAATTTTTCATGGGGCTCCGTGGGGCTGTGTTCCTAATAGGCAATATTAATTGACCAAATACAACTTATAATAAATAATAATGAATGTATTGTTCACATGGATGCGGTATTGTTCTACTAGGCTACTGCATCCAAATACTTTCAATAGAAAATCCACATGCACAGTAGTAGCAGTGTTATATCAAACGCAGATTAAACATGAATCATACGTATTCGACTTCCATGTAGGTCTAAGTAACAGACAATAAATTCACATTGAACAGTCGTTGTTGGCTAAATGTGGATCCATTCTGAGAACAAAATTGTGACTAGCATGGGCCAAGGATCTAAATAAAAATAATGGTAATCCTACAGTGTTTTACTGAATTGAGGATGGAATAATCAGCCGTTGTAATCTGACTTTGGTGATCGTTGATTGGCTGAATTAGGTTCATAATTACTGGCCGTGAGAATCAAGAGGAGGAGCTAATTTGACTGTTATCAATATAGCGTTAAAATGCTGCGTTTTACACGGTTGTAGGGTTGAGGAAAAGCGGCGTGAAAGACAATGTTTTGAACCACTAAAATGTCAGATTTTATGGCATATTAAATTACAACAGCATAAAATGCGGCTTTCTGAATACTTATACTCCATATTTGCCTCGATTTTAATCAATATACGTCTCTTGGCCACCCATAGTATTTTACGCTGATTTAAATCAACACACGTCTACAATGAGGCACAGTTTTGACCCTTTGCCCCTCCATACACGTGTGTGCAAAGTCAGTAATATTTTAATTTGCTCATGAAGGAAGCTGTGTCAGAACAAAGCTTGCTGTAGTTAAATTGATACATCTCTATGAATGGTCTGCTTTCTGGTCACACACACACACACACACACACACACACACACACACACACACACACACACACACACACACACACACACACACACACACACACACACACACACACACACACACACACACACACACACACACACACACACACACACAAACACACACACACACACACATACACACACACATACACAAACACACACATACTTTCCTGTTATCATTCCCTGCTCTCCATCTCCCCCCCCCCCCCTCTGTTCCTCCTCAAAACTATTTGAAAATCAATTATCTCAACAAACCAGCTGTAAGGAGTGGGTGCCAGCCACTTACTCCTCCACTGAATAACTTATTTGAAATTCATTATTGTGTCGAGCGGTACGATTGGGCCCTCCAAGGTTCTACAGCCACTCGAACCCCCCCCCCCCCCCCCCCCCCGACCCACACACAGACCCTTTCCATCTCTCTCTTCCCCAATCTATTTCTTTTGCATAAACCAACTTGGAGCTGCGTTTTTTCATTGCTCACATAGCCACCCCCCACCCCGCACACACACACACAAACACACTCACATTTCTACATCGTCAAGCAATTGAATCCTGCTCAGATGCATGCACACCCAAATGCACAATCACACACACAAACACACAATTTAATGGATTACTAAAACTATGTATTACATGCATATCATGGCACATTTTCTGGACGTTTCTTTTTGCTTGTTTAAAGGGCCCATATTATGCTTTTTTGGGGTTAATAATTTCATTTGGGTTTACTACCAGAATAGATTTACATGCTTGTTGTTAAAAATACCACTTGTTTTTCTCACTGTTAATTTGGAAGAACATTCATTCAAAAACGCTCCATTTGTCATCCTGCCACTTTAAGGCCCCCCTCCCAGGTAGCCCAGTCTGCTGTGATTGGTCAGCTGGTCGACTCGGTTTTGTTTGGTCAGACGATTTGTGCGTGGGTCTGCAATCTCACAACCCCGAGCAGCTGGAGTTGGGTACAGAATCTGAAATTCAGGCAGAGGCATCGGACAACCCCGAAACAATCAGATCGACCAATCGGATCGACCAATCGGATCGACCAATCGGATCGACCAATCGGATCGACCAATCGAATCGACAGATCGGATCGACCAATCGGATCGACCAATCGGATCGACCGATCGAATCGACAGATCGGATCGACCAATCGGATCGACCGATCGAATCGACAGATCGGATCGACCAATCGGATCGACAGATCGGATCGACAGATCGGATCGACAGATCGGATCGACCCGAAACAATCCGATCGTCCACTTGGATCGACCCGAAACACCGTCGCAACCCAGAGTGGAGCCAGGCGTTTCAGAGGTACGCTCCGTTGTAGCTCCAACAGTTCAGATGTAACATTCTAACTGTCAATTCTCTACATCACGGTAACAACCGTGTTCGTTGAACGACCGGAGGGTATATTTTATTTTTATATATTTTGCATGTGTGGAAACAGAGACAGAATGCACAGGGAAGTGGAAATCGTCAAGAAATATGCAATGAATATGAAGTATGAGACTTTGCCTTATACCACTCCTGTTGGTCTTATCTATGTATTAGACTAATGCCCGTTGGCTTCCACGGGACTCCGTTACTAAACATTATCCTCTCTGTAAAAAAGGCTGTTTTATACTATCCTTTCCTCCATTGTATTTGAAATACATGTTGTTTCCTGGATCAATAATAGACTCTATGCAGTGATGTTGCCTCCGGAGTTATTTGTGGTTCAGTATTTATTGTTTTAAATAGGTTTTAAGATGAATGAAGCAGCTTCCAGTCCACCCTACATGCACGTTGCACCACCCAGGCTTAGGGCCTAATTGTTTGAATCCATATAATAATGATAAATAATATAATAATAATAATAATAATAATATAATAATAATGATAATAATAATAATAATAATAATAATAATAATAATACATTTTATTTATAATGCAACTCAATAATCACTATATATATATATGTGTATATATAATCAACTTTACGTCAACTTAATGACCTTAAAGCGCAAAAATGCACATTAAAAGAAATACAACATAAAAGACTAACTAGATTAAATAGAAAAATAACAGAAAAAGTAATCATTTAAAACAGCAGTTTAGCCAAAGGCTTTTCTAAAAAGATGGGTTTTTAGGCCTTTTTTTTTAAATAATCCACAGTCTGTGTGGCCCTTAGATGGTCACGGAGAGCATTCCACAGACGGTGCAGATGAGCAGAAGACACAATCCCCCATAATTTGGAGCCTTGTCCTCGGAAGCTGGAGGGGGTTGGCCTGTCCAGAGCGGAGATGGCATGAGGAGGAATGGGGAGTGATGAGTTCCTTGAGGTATAGGGGGGCAGTGCCATGGAGGCACTGGTGGGACAAAAGGGAGATCTTGAATTCGATCCTGTACTGAACAGGAAGCCAGTGGAGGGATTTGAGGATGGGTGTGATGTGGTGGTACTTCTGCACCATCATCAGGATCCTGGCAGCACAATTCTGGATGTACTGCAGCCTATCTTAGCCTGCAGAACATAAACAACATAAGAGGCGCATGCAGAATGTTGCTTGTGCACCTCGCGCATACACTTTGCTTCTCTCATCCACCTAGCCACACATTCTTGGTAAAGTATTTGGGAAAGAACAGCTGATACAGCGGTAATAAGTTGTAGCCTACTTTTAAATCAATGCATCTGCAAACACCATAGGCCCACAGCAAACACATATTTTCTTGACACAGACATCGTGTGCATGGCCATAACTTTTAGGATTGAGTATTTGATTGTGAGAAAACATTGTTTTACCGCAAGCTGAGTGTTAAAAAGAATGAATGAATGCGGGTGCGCGTGTGTGTATCTGTAAAATAATTAATGAACGCGGGTGCACGCGCGCGTGTGTAGGTCTGCCCAAACCACACCGGGAAACTAGGCTACTTCAGGCCAACCCTTTTTAGATATGCGCCGGGCGCAAGAGTTTCTTCTTGCGCCGGTAAAATAGCGACATCGCCATAGAACCACCCACAAAGCTACTTGCGCTTGCCGCTTCTCACTTGCGTATCAGACCGTTAAAATAGGGCCCTAAGTCTTTATCACATGTAATGAGTGACAACTTTCAGAACAGCAAGGTTGCATTATATCACAAGACCCAAATAGACATGACCATTTTTTTTTTTTTTTTGCAAATGTACACAAACTTTACAGAAGCATCCCTGTATATACACAACAAATACACTGTTTTCAATAGGATTGTAATATATCCTCTCCAGAAAGTTGTTACAGGTATCTGTCCTATCAAGGCTTTGTCAGCTGGTGCTGCTGGAGTTATCCTGATTTGTCTGGACGGTATGTAGTACATTCCGGTCGCCCCTTGACTGAAGTGGGAGACTTAGCGGCCTACAACTTCCTCAATTGGTGGTACATCATACTGGGAGGACAGGTCGGCGGGGATGGGGATCGTGTAAAACCAATGGCGATGGGTCCTCAAACACGTCATCAAAGACCAGGCTCAGCAGGGCATCCACATCCACAAACATTGCAATCCTTTTGCAGTTTTAGTACTTGTTTTAGTCCTTCCATGTTATGTGTGGAATTAATTGTGGAAATTATTTAGATATATAAAAGAAATATAACCTTTATTTGACAACCTACTGTTTGTAGTGTGAGTTTTAATTGGCTTTGCTGGTGCCTTTCTCCTTCCTGGACTTGGGGAACATGACCTTGATGACAGATTTTCCTGCAGATGTTGTAGCTTGCTGTCCTCTCTTTCAGTGTCAGGTTATTGAATGATCGCCAGGTACAACCTACAATTATCGATTTTTTATTAAAAATTGCATATTTATGAATCTAACTCAATAACTTTAGGGAACAAGTAAGTTGATTAGAGTTACAGCTGATGAGCAGAAACATAACAACACAATTACTTGAGCTAGAAAGTTATCCAAGACCTACAGCTGGCTAACCAATAAGTTACACACAATGACATCAGGTATCTTTCACACTGGGTGTACCGCTCAGCTACGATCAACTCGTGAACACTCTCTAGTAGCTACCTCTTTGTTTAAACAGAACAAATCCACCGCTGATAAAGCATCCTTACAGGTTGTTATCCTGAAGGTCCAGGTTGGATCAGCAAAGAAGCAGCGACCCCGTCTGTAACCGATGTGAAACCCTGCATCGTACGGCGCCCTGTTCCCTGTGATACGGAGTGTACACAATGAAAGGCTGCGGAGGAATGGAGCTAAAGAAGTATTGTAACCACTTATTCTCCACCTCGTCTTCTTTGGGAAGTCCATGCAAAGGGAGACATGCACCTTGTCTGACTTCCCCAGTAACACCAGACGCAGAAGACGCAGTCCCTGCTCCACTCCCTGGCTGTCTCTGAAGCTAAAGGCCATGGGTTTCATGATTTAAGCGTTATAATATATATTATTTGCTTATTTTCTTTATTTGATAGGTATTTTATTTATTTGATGTATGTGATATGACGTTATATTCTGTTATAATGCTGATTAATTTATGAAAGTGATTTATTCATGTTGTTAATTCATGTCATACAGCTAGATTCCTCGCTGACTGCCTTCAATCTTAACAACTGCTGATATTAGCTTAAACCATTCTTAAAATGTTCTCCTTTATTTTGAAAGAAATCAGTTAGGAGTTGTTTTATCTCAGCTTGCTTTTTTTTCGCTTACCTTTTCTTTTCTTTCCCTGTTCTTAGGAACAATATGAATATCCTGGTGCAAATTAGCGCTCCAGCATTAGCAGTCGCTCAACCAATGAACAGTTACATGACTGTTTTGGGGAATCCTCGTGCAGGGGTTGACCAAACCTTTCTGTGCAATCTGTAAGGGGTGACAGTGAGCCTTCCACAAATTCTTTAAATATACAAAGCTCAGTAACTCTAATGTTATCTTCAGACAATTTAAAATTACTTAAGACATCAATTACTTAAAAAAAAATGGCGCGCTGCTTACTTCTAATGAATAATATATACTAATAATATAATGGTTACTACTGGACAGTACCAGCATTATAGCACCTTTTAAGTTGTCTCTCAATAACAAGTAGCTTACTATTTCATCTCTTTGATGTAGACTCAAAGACAATTTCTACCAAAATAGGCTTTAACTTAAATTCCTCAAGACAAAACGAAAAACAATGGCCAAACACCGAAAAACTGGCAGACAATTCAAAAGCTAAACAAAAAGGGTAATGATAAGTAAGTAAGCTAGTGATTAGACTGGGTTAGCTACAGGACATGACGGGGTGATCAGACAAAGGGCACACAAAAGTGGGGGCTTTAATACACACGAGGAAACGCCTAACATCAACACGACGCAACACATTCAAGGCTAATGAGGATAAAGAAAGTAATGATGGAGATCAGGGGAAGAAAGTCCCCTCCCCTTTTTAACTATGCAAAGACAAACAGAACAATTTAAACTGTGGCAGACCATTTGCTTTATTCGTTTGCTATGGCTGCGTAGATACGACTGCCTTCAGGAGCCGATGCTGAAATGCAGGAATGCCTGCAATTCTTTCCAAATCATGGCACCCCTTTACAGTGATTTATTATCCATTGCACCCCAAACGTGAAATCAAAAATAAATACTTGCAAAAGACACATTTAAATGTATGTTTAGAATCCAGGCCTGTGAACTACTCTCTGGGGTCTCCCTCATAAACTAGTACACCATGCTAACAGAACAAGCATGTGTGTCTGGGCTAGCGCTTGGGTGCTCTTAGTAACCCGGATGGATTGTGACAGTATATGTGTTAAAGGGCCGGGACCATGGAGTGTCCAGCTCTCCTCCACACAGGCGTAGGCTCTCTCTCTCTATCTTCCTCTCTTTGTATGCACAGATATGGGAAATGTATTTGCGTGCACATGCATGTATGTGCGTGTCTGTGTCAATGCTGTCAGACCCCGGTTCTCTGGAAACTCAAAGCCATTGCAGGAGGAAACCAGTGGGCCAAGCCGTCAGAGGTAGAATGGGGTCAAATTGGCCTTTCAACCCTAATCTTCCAGTTACAGCTAAACCCCGCCTGCCGCTTCACAATACCGCTCCATTTAAAGCTGAACAATAGTTCACTTCCAGATTTGTGTGTGTGTGTGTGTGTGTGTGTGTGTGTGTGTGTGTGTGTGTGTGTGTGTGTGTGTGTGTGTGTGTGTGTGTGTGTGTGTGTGTGTGTGTGTGTGTGTGTGTGTGTGTGTGTGTGTGTGTGTGTGTGTGTGTGTGTGTGTGTGTGTGTGTGTGTGTGTGTGTGTGTGTGTGTGTGTGTGTGTGTGCGTGTGTGTTGGGGTGTGTGTGTGTGTGTGTATGTGTGTAAGTGAGTTTTCATAATTACGACAGGACACATGTCTGCTTGTTGGTACTTATGTATGGGTCTGCCTGAACACATTTGTGGTGCTTAGCATGTGTGTAGCTTGCTGCGTGTGCGTAGCTTGTAGCGTGAGTGAAGCTTACAGCAGGTGTGTAGCTTGTAGCATGTGTGTAGCTTACAGCATGTATGTAGCTTGCAGCCTGTGCGTAGCATGCAGCCTGTGTGTCATCACATAATATCGTGCTCAGATCATCCAAACTGTAGCTAGCTCTGTAGCGCTGTGCGTGCATGCATCATGTGGCTTGTGTGGATTGTCACCTGGGTGTTCAGTTCTGAAATCTCTTCCCAGCGCTCCAATTCTTGGCACTGAATGGGGCTTGTTGGCATTGGAAATGAGAGGAAGAAAGCAGCGATCAATGCTTAAACCATTATTGTACAAGCGGTATGTGCAGCAGTGGGCCCATTTTAGCAATTTGGCAGTGGGCCATGCCTGCATATGGAATGATTTGATCAATAGCCTTGCAGCTTTATAAAGAGGAGTAAATTATATGATCAATGCTGTCTTAGTGTTGTACCTGTGTTACCATGGCTGTGTGTGCACCCTTGTGTTTATATCTGTGTCTGAGTGAATCTGTTTGTGTGTGGGGGAATATGCGCATGACTTTCTGTGTGCGAGTTTGTTTGTCTGTTTGTTTCGACATAGCTCCCAGCATGTAATGCACACACACTACCATCCACATATTTTATGCTGTGCTATCATTGCTCAATTTTGTTCCCTGCTAAACAAAGGTCTTCTTCCTTCAGCCCTTTGTGTCCGTCTCACAGGCTCTCGGTGGTAATTTGCCCTATTTTGAAGGTGGAAGCAGGCTGGGATATCAAATGGCAGAGAGGAAAATAGAATGAATGGGGAGTAGGGGAGATTGGCTAAATTATTGATATGTATCATGGTGCATAAGAACACAGAACACGCCAAATAATCTTCTAGTCTATTCACCTTTCCTAACACAGTCTATTATTCCACTGACTCCTCTCATATTCATATCCTGGAACACAGATATTCAAGAATGCATGCAAGTTTCCATGTTCGTACTTATACTGGCATATACACACAGGCAGAACAGAGAATATACTGGTGTATAAACCTAATAACCTGTATAATGTATCATATGATATAGTTTACCACGCACACAATGTGCTGCATACATTGGCAACATAGAGCCACGCACACACGCACACACGCACACACGCACACACGCAACACACACACACACACACACACACACACACGCACACACACACCACACACACACACACACACACACACACACACACACACACACACACACACACAAACTCTATGTCTCTGTCTCTCTCTTAGCCACTTCTGCACTTGATGTGAATAATTCAGTGGAGATGGTGTACCACTGGCTGCTGTAGACAGCGGGCCAACTGATCTGCTATGTATCTGACACAGAGATGGAGAGAGAGAGAGAGATAAAGATAGAGAAAGAGAGCAAGATAAGAAAGATCAAGCAAGAAGAAATAGCCACAAAGGACAGGAAGTAAGGGTGAGTGGTCTGCAACATCAATAATTACAAAAACAGGAGCTTTGGTCATCAAGCTGCTGTTTTTAACCATGTCAACAATTTGACATGCTTCAACACATCTAGTTTGATTTAATGGATACATATATTTGAGATCATTGGAATAGAAGGATGATTAGGAGAGCCATAGTATTGTACGTGTTTGGTGCCATGTTAAAATGACTCCCATAAGTTATCAGCTCAGGTATCAGTAATCACACATTTTAACCTACTTTCTGCACAGGAAAAGTAGGTTTTCCTGGACAAAATAAAAACCTACTTTGTGGCTTGTGTGCTATGACAGTGGCACATAGCCAGTGGCTAGGACAACAACACTGAATAATGCAAGAGGAGGCTATTTCACATCAGGTACATTTAACATTGAGCAAAAACAATATCTGTTCATGTGAAACAAGCAATTTTTTTTAGCAAATTTAGTTAATAGATGAAATAAAAATTCTCTACAAATGAGGGAACACTACAAAAAATGCATCACAAGGAGTAGAAGAAAGTTCCTGTTGCACCACAGTCCACCCTAGTGCACGGTCCAGACCTGGGCTCAGACAGGGGAGAGGTTTGTGGCCAAGGGACCTGGAGGCCTTCCCTGGAGCACTCTGGGCTGTAGGGGGAAACAGAAGAGAGCAGCACAACACAGACACACATCACACACACACACACACACACACACACACACACACACACACACACACACACACACACACACACACACACACACACACACACACACACACACACACACACACACACACACACACACACACACACACACACACACACACACCACACACACACACACACACACACACACACACACACACACACACACACACACACACACACACACACACACACACACACACACACACACATACACACGACACACATACACACACACACACCACACACACACACACACACACACACACACACACACACCTCGACACATACACACACACCCTGACGCACACACACAACACCCACACACACATACACACACACATATACACGCACACACACACACACACACACACACACACACACACACACACACACACACACACACACACACACACACACGTACACACACACACACACACACACACACACACACACACACGTACACACACACACACACACACACACACACACACACACACACACACACACACACACACACACACACACACACACACACACACACACACACACCTGCACACACACACATACATTACACAAACACACATCAACAAACACTGAAGCACATACAGTATAAGTAAAGATGTACTCATCTTCCCGCTATTTTAGCAGTTGAAGCGGAAATGCGTTCCACCTCAATGCTCCCTATCTCTGTGTCTCCCGGACCTCCTCCTCGCTGGCTCCATCTCTACTCTCTACTTTGTGTTACTTGTCTCCATTCCAATCATGGCTTGGCTGGCTGATCGCTGAGTCACTTTTGAAATAGAACGGACATGGCAGCCTGAGTCAGCCTGAGTCAGCCAGGACAGAAAGCCGAGTGCAGATTAGTCACCTCCCCGGAGAGCTGCTGACGCGTCCGTGAACGGGGGAAAGAGTGATGCGTCTGGCTGTGGCTCCGTTTGGGATTACAGACACTCCTGAGTGCGTGTCACCAGAATGATGACCCTGTGTGTGTGTGTGTGTGTGTGTGTGTGTGTGTGTGTGTGTGTGTGTGTGTGTGTGTGTGTGTGTGTGTGTGTGTGTGTGTGTGTGTGTGTGTGTGTGTGTGTGTGTGTGTGTGTGTGTGTGTGTGTGTGTGTGTGTGTGTGTGTGTGTGTCTGTGTGTGTTTGGTACACACAGTTCTATACATACAGCACTATACAAAGGAATGAATTCCCCCATTGTTTTTGCCGGTCTGCTTCTATCAGACTCAGAATCAGAATCAGAGGTCATAGTTGTCCATGTGACAACAAATACAGGAATTTTACAATACAACAGTCAGTATCAGCCTGAAATAAGGTGCAAACATAATATCAAAAGCAGTGTTTCCACCAAATGACCCAGAACTTTAAGTCTCAGGAACTTTTAGTCTCAGGAACGTTTAAAGATACTTCAGACCCTGGTTGTCTTAGTTTCCACTGCAGTCTAAAGACCCACAAAGGTTCGGCAAATTAAGGTCCTTTTACAACACGCATAAAACGAATGAAGGGCATGAAAAGTGAGAAATACTGAGAGAAGAATGGGACCAACAAAATCAGGTAAATTGTTTATTATATCAGTAGTGGCGTGGATATGCAGCCTTTCCCAATTATTATCGTGCCACTGAAAAGGACGGATCGATTCATTCCTCAAACTCATCGCGGTGAAAACGAGCACCTGCTCTGTACTTTATCAAGTATTCTCTGTACTTAGAGGATACAACTATTATGGAGTTTCATCCATGCTTTTGAGACGTTTGTTTATTAGGTTGCTTTCCTTTTCGATAACTAAAAGTAGGTTATCGCTCCTTCGGAGGTCGTTGGTATCCAAAGAGAGACTGGTACGATACAACACGTCATGTCATCAAAGGTAACCCATATTCATGCCCTGCAGTGGAGGTAAACGTTGGCTTGTGTAATGATAGATATATGAATGTAGTTTACCTCTGTGGATGCAATAAAATCACAGACAGTCAGAAGTCAGCTGGCCCTCAAAAGTAATGGCAATGCACGACAGTGGGGGCAGGCGCTAGCAGGGGCTGTACCCTAAAGGTGGAGAGGCTGTGGAGGTGAAGGGGCGTCTGGGTCGGGAGGGTAACTATAAGGCCTGCTGGCGGGCAGGGGTCTGCCTCCCGAGTCCTCGTCCACTTCATAGTCCTATAGTGCACCTGAGGTCTCTGAGGCCATGGTCATGCCCGAGAAACATCTAGATTCTACAACCGTTTGTAGTGAGATTGAAAACCTCGTGCATTTACATGAAAGGCAGAACATACTCAACCAGTTTACACATAGGGACAGATTGCAACAGATCCAAGCATGACATCCGCCTGCACAAACAGGTTTCAGGTTTCTTCCACGTCACTGGGCTGTCATCCACCGAGAAATGTAAGCTTTAGCGCAAGTTCTACCAGGAGGACTCAACTCACACGCGCCAGTTTGCCAATCATCGATTACCAATCACCAATCACCACCTGCCTACCCCTGCTTTATAAAGAGATCATTGGATATTAACCTATGTTCTTTGCTGTTTAGGTTTTTCATTCATTGCTCCCCCCTTCCACCCCTCGACCACCAGGTCTGCCCCAGTCTACCGGTCCAGGGGAAGGCCCCGCCGCTTGTAGTCCTGGCAGGATATGCCGAGGCCACACGTCGTCCTGGATCCGTGATGAGGCTCAAGCCAAAGATTTATCATGCAAAGTATTCTCTCTTATGTTATCATTCAAAAGAAATCTTTGTTTGTGTTTATTGGTGAATGAGTCTTCATGGTGAGAAATCTAGCAACCGTAGTTTGTATGTTAACCTAGTGTTGGACAATGCAGCGAGTCACGCAAGGTCCAGGACTTGTAGAACCATGAAAAAAGAACCGCAAGGCAATGTTTCAGACGCATCTGCATATTAGACCCCCCCCACCAACCAACCTTTGGGTGACAATCAGTGACGTCCGAGCAACTTTTCCTTCTTTCTTAAATAGAGGAAACATCGTCTCTTTGCATCGCAATCTCACAAAGCGTTTCAATTGGCAATAAGAAGAGAGGCTCAGAATGCTGCTGTAACCGAGGCCCTGAGAGGTCGGAGGTGGCAGCCTCAGACCTCTCTCCTCGCACGGACCCCCCACCTCTTCCGTCCGGCCTCGGAGAAGGAGGTGGGGAGGGGTACGTTACGGGAGTGGGGTTGATCCAACACGTCTCCTCCGACTGTTTCTTTCAGCTTCAGGAGCTACGTCTCCTGAAGCTATGTGTGTGTGTGTAGGTGTGTGTGTGTGTGTGTGTGTGTGTGTGTGTGTGTGTGTGTGTGTGTGTGTGTGTGTGTGTGTGTGTGTGTGTGTGTGTATCAGCAGCAACTCACTGTTATACAGGTGGGATACATTGAGCTGTTTTGGAGCTTCCCAATAAAACGGGATGCATTGTCATTGAGACTTGATGGTTGTGCACCACTGCCCAACGGTCTGTCAACAGCATGCGGCGATTATCCAGTGAAAAACCCTGGGAATCTAATCTAAAGGCCTGAAGCATCAAAGAGTGAACCTTCTCCTTTTGCATCTCGACCAATCCTGCATTCCTAATAATATACATAGATCTATATGTTCTAGAACTCTCTCATTGTCACTTGCCGTAGCAAGAGAGCAAGAGGGAGAGAGAGATAGGGAGAGACAGAGATTGAGAAGAGGGAGAGAGAGAGGGAGGGAGAGAGAGAGGGAGGGAGAGAGAGTGGCTAATAGGGATGGGTATTGATACGATTTTTGCGATTCCGATTCCATTTTCGATTCTGCTAAACGATTCGGTTCTTTATCGATTCTCTTATCGATTCTCATTTGGAAAAAAGGAGAACAAACAGGTCAATTAGAATCAACTTTAGTTCAGTTAGAAGTAACATGATGACTTTACAAACTGTCTTGAGGTATAATAATAATAAAATAAATATTCTTGTATGTAGAAATTAACAACATACAATACAAGATAAGTTATTTTGTGGCAAATACAAGAATGGCCAGTAACATCCAGTAACATTTTTCTAATAGCCAGTGACGAATTCAGTCAAACTCAATGGAACTGTGCATTATTACAGCTATGACGTATTAACAATTCTTCTGCAGAAAAATGAGCATGTCTGCTTTTTCAGGCAGAATGCGTGATCTCTCGGGACATGCTTACGTTGCTGCTGTGCTGCTGCTGCTGCTGCTGGTGGGTTGAGAATCACTGTCCGGAGCATATCGAAAACAGGCGACATTCAACTCAAAGTTATCGCATGCTGTGTGCGCAAATGTTTCTGCATATTGGTAGTATTCCTATCCCGTTGATGACGATATCCACTTTGCCAATAACTGCAAGTTACCTCCTGTTGTCACCCTTTCTCGTGAAATGTAACCACACTTTCGAGCGTTTGTACCGCTTGGGTGCCATGTTGCTACGCACGCACGCTACGCACGTTGCGTACCTATCTTGCGCAAGCTACACGTGCGTGGTGACGTCATTCGCGCCCGCTCGGAATCGATAAGGGAATCGTTTGCAAAACTGGCAAACGATTCCAAGGAATCAAAACAGTCGGAACCGGTTCTCAACAAGAACCGGTTTTCGATACCCATCCCTAGTGGCTAAGAAGAGGGAGGGAGGGAGGGAGAGAGAGAGGGAGGGAGAGAGAGAGAGACTAAAAGGAGGGAGGGAGAGAGAGATTAAGAAGAGGGAAATAGAGAGAGAGGAGGAGAGAGAGAGAGGGAGACTGAAGAGGGAGGGAGAATCACGCATCACCCCTCTCCACTCGTCCTCTTCTGTCCATTGTTGCAACTGGATACAATTCTGAGACAGAAATTCATAACAATTTAAACACACAGTCCTTACAGCCCACGTTTGGGGATTTTAGTGAACTTAGGGTAACTTTGGACTTATTTTTCTTTTTTTAAATACACTCATTAAAAGGAGGTCAACCTCTAACATTATCAGCGTGTGGCTAATGGCGGTCAGACACAGATGCACAGAGGTCTAATTACCTCTTGGAAAGTACAACATAGAACACAGGAGGTAGACAAAAACAAGAATCACACTCAATATCCATTCTGCCATAGAACCAGGAAAATGACTTTAACTTTTTCATTAATGCTTATTCTAAACATGGTGTTAAATAGACAATTTGCTGTATATATTTGTCTGCCTGCCTGCCTGTCTGCCTGCCGGTCTGCCTGTATCTATGCACACACAAACTAGCTGCTCAAACCCATTAAGACACTTGTAGCCATAGCAGACCGACAGTGGACTCGGCTCTCAGGAGTGCAGCTTTCGGCTCATTACGATGACTTTGATGGCATTTTACTCATTTATTTGCCAACCTCATATTCTATGCATTTCTTTCTGTCTGTATTTGTTTCTCTCACCAAAAGCCCTGGTCACACTGTAGGTCATGGCTGGCAGTGATCTCACCTCTCTCGCTGAGTGTTGGGGAACCTCCTTCACCTCCTATCTAACGTGTTAATGGCCCTAAATCATATAGATGAAAGCTAATGATTTTCTTTCTTTCTTTCTCT
>OLKM01000372.1:27963-30463 GCA_900291075.1 Melanogrammus aeglefinus | reverse complement strand
TTGTGTGTGTCTGTGTGCATTTTACGTGCATGTTTATGTGTGTGTGTGTGTGTGTGTGTGTGTGTGTGTGTGTGTGTGTGTGTGTGTGTGTGTGTGTGTGTGTGTGTGTGTGTGTGTGTGTGTGTGTGTGTGTGTGTGTGTGTGTGTGTGTGTGTGTGTGTGTGTGTGTGTGTGTGTGTGTGTGTGTGTGTGTGTGTGTGTAACATATATTTCAATTGTATCACACGTTGTGCTTGTTCCCACCTGAGCTCCGCCTGCTGCTCTTTGTATTTGTGATGTTGTCATTAGATTTGACTCACTGTAGGCCTACCCCGCAATATTATTACAATATTGTGTCTTTTTCTTCACCTTATTGTGGAACTGCATTTGCTCCTACAGCTTTCGAGGTTTTGATATCACAACATTATGACCTCCAGTTAATTCTCAAAAACGTGCATTTTGCCAAATCAGCAATTTTGTTAAATTGCCATAGGATCAGGTAGAGGCAGAAGGTCCAGCGATCAGAGGTCCACATGCGTATTAGCATTTGTTATGTGCTAATGGAACGTGCATACGGGTCAGGGCTCAAGTTATCCAGCAGTTCTACTGCTGGATAACTGTTAGCACATTAGCGTGCTAACAGGCACAGATTGCCACCATGTGACGGTTCAATCATTTAGAATGGATTCTGAACTGCACTTAAAGCATGATACAAAACTACATTTTACAATAAAAAGATGATAAAATGAAAAGGTATCAGCTTCAACTCATTCGGAATCCTATCAACGGGCCACCAGGCAGTTCACGGTGAAGTCACAAGAAGGAGGTCCTTTGAGTGTATTAGGGGGGGGATACCTGGATGATTTAGGTTATTGTGACTTCACTTTCAAAGGGAACAACAATGCAGTTTCCCCCTCACATAGTGACTTCTGTTTGTTACAATAAATCCAAATAAACAATAAGTCATGAAAAAATAAGTCAATTAATATTAGCAAGTTAGTGGCTTTTTTCGTTGTGCACTCAATGGGTATATACCATTTTCTGACATGACACAGAGATAGTTTACTGTGATTTAGTGTTTGTATTAGAAATAAACACATGCACAGAAAATGATATGGCCCAACATCAGCAACACACACACACACACACACACACACACACACACACACACACACACACACACACACACACACACACACACACACACACACACACACACGCACGACACACACGCACGCACGCACGCACGCACGCACACACGCACGCACGCACACACACACACACACACACACACACACACACACACACACACACACACACACACACACACACACACACACACACACACACACACACACACACACACACACACACACACATCCATCAAATGGGCAAAATGTACAAAGGATAAATTTTAGTAAGAAATCAAGAGATGGATTAAGAAACAATGAACATGAGGAGAAAGACAGAGAGAGGAATGAAGGAGATTGGGTGAGTTAACATTTGAGAAAGCACTCTCTATGTTGGAAATGTTTTGTTCTTGTCTACTTCTCTCCACATCTCTCTCTCTCTCTCTCTCCCCCCTCCCTTTCTCTCTCACTCCTTCTCTCCTGTCTTCCTCTCTCTCTCTCTCCCCCTCTCCCCCCCTCACTCTCTCTACCTGTCCCTCTCCACCCCTCTCTCTCTTTCTCCATCTCTCCCTCTTCTTTCTCTCTCTCCCTCTCTCCCCCCTCTCTCTCTCTCTCTCTCTCTCTCTCTGTCTATCTTCTCTTCCTCTCTTCCTCTCTTCCTCTCCATCTATCTCTCTCTCTCTCTCTCCTCTCTCTCTCTCTCTCTCTCTCTCTCCATCTATCTCTCTCTCTCTCCCCCCTGTCTCTCTCTCTTTCTATCCTTCTCTTCCTTTCTTCCTCTCCATCTCTCTCTCTCCCTCACACTCTGAGGCGCCCCCGTCCCTTCCCAGACTCTCGTCTTGTTCTGCTGCCTCTCCCAACAGCAGCGTTGTTGTATGTGTAAAGACAGCGGGGCTCCAACTGTTCCTTGTGGTGCAAGACCGACTTGACTCCAGACAACTTTAGATGAGACAGAGACGCTCCACCGGCTGTTTCATCGCAGTCGGCTCTGGGACCGAGGCACTCCACAGTGAAGATATGTTGTCTTATAACATTTGGATAAACTTTTCCTCGCTGTCTCTTTGTCTCTCACTCTCTTTGCATCCCTCCCCCCCGCCACATGCACACATACACACAAAAACACAAAAACACACGCACACACACTACTAAGCAGGTAGGTAAATACACAACCGTACTCCAGCACACGTCTCTATCTGAATCTAGTGAGAGATAGGGAGAGATATAGGGAGAGAGATAGGGAGAGATATAGGGAGAGATATAGGGAGAGAGATAGGGAGAGATATAGGGAGAGATATAGGGAGAGAGATAGGGAGAGAGATAGGGAGAGATATAGGGAGAGATATAGGGAGAGATATAGGGAGAGAGATAGGGAGAGATATAGGGAGAGATAT
>OLKM01000372.1:20000-22500 GCA_900291075.1 Melanogrammus aeglefinus | reverse complement strand
ACACACAATGAATACATGCACACACATTAGCATACACATGTGCACACACACACTCATACATGTGGATGGCACACACACACACACACACACACACACAACACACACACACACACACACACACACACACACACACACACACACACGCGCGGTACAACCACATGGCAAGGGACAAGGGCCTCCATATTGTTGCAGTCACTTGTAACTGTGACCTTTTGTCAAGAGGCGGTCTGAGAATCAGCGGAGATCCAGAGTTAAGTAGGAGCACATCCACACCGGGCGGAACACGAGATAAGTGTTGAGGCTGAGGGTGGGTGATAAAAAAGTATTTAAACATAATGTCATCCAAGAGATTGAGTAGCACAACAATTCTCCAAAGTAGGCTACTTTTAAATCTCAGTATTCATGATCAATGTTAACAAAAATAATAGTTCAGTATTGCTTTATCCATCCAACATTATGATGAGTGTTTTGTTATTATATCGACAAAAGTCTGTCTTTAAAATAACTTACTGTATTGTTCAATGAGCCAATTGCATGTGTGTGATTGTGTGTGTGTGTGTGTGTGTGTGTGTGTGTGTGTGTGTGTGTGTGTGTGTGTGTGTGTGTGTGTGTGTGTGTGTGTGTGTGTGTGTGTGTGTGTGTGTGTGTGTGTGTGTGTGTGTGTGTGTGTGTGTGTGTGTGGGGGGGGGGGGGGGGGGGTTGTGTTTCGGTGTAGCGTCCCCTTCTTAAGGGCTGCAAGCTGCACACTAAATGTATCCTCCAGTAGGATTACTGGCTGTTTCAGCAGCTGCCTCATCAACGACACGTTGTCCACACAGGCGAGCTGCATACAAACAACATCAAATATACATGTTTATGTTTACCTTATGTTCCATGATTCTTATACCGCGCCCACACACTGTTGAATGCTGGTAAGCTAAAAATATTTGTGGATTATAATATAATATATGTATACTATATATTATAGTATTAAGACAAAGAATACAGTATATGTATTGTATAATTTATACATAATATAATATTAATATTAGATCTATATATGTATATTTCTTTATGTGCTCAGACAATTTTTACATGAAGGTGATTTCTTTCATTTTGAGAACAATTCAATTGAAATAAATTCATGAATAGTCTTTTTTAATTTAATTGACTAAATATAGATGGATTATAAACTATGCCCCAATAATAATTATAGAGGGAATCTACAGTTTTGCAATATACAGTAATGCATATATCCACATGCTTATCCAATCATAGATATTTTGAAAATAATAAAAATCGTTGCATTTATGGAAAGCTATAGCTCCTTCATGCTTCAAATTAATAATTGTAATATTACCTATATAATAATGATCTTAACTTGGTTACAGGCTGGCTTGCACATATCCTTTGTACCGTTTCAAATACTTCCTGAGTGGACAACCCACTGTTGGAGTGTATCATTTAAAATACTAAAATAAAGTACTTTAGTATAAAATACTAAAATAAGGTGTACAATACTTGTTGGAGTAAACTGTATGTGTATCATATGCAGTATAGTGTACAATACTTGAAGTATACAGTATGTGATTCATGTACAGTTCAGTGTGCAATACTTGTTGGAGAATGCAGTAGGTGCATAATACATTTTTTTAGTGTGAGACACTTTTGGGACTCACCTCCTTCTCTCTCTTTCCTCTGTGCCTTTAATTTTACTTTTTATTCCTCTTTCCTCTGTTATCTCTCTCTCTCTCTCCTTCATTGCTGGCATCCCTCTCTCTCTTTCTCACTTACCTCTCTCTCTCCTCCCCTCTCACCCTGTTATTTCTACCATCAACATCACCCTCTCCCTTTCAGTCTCCCATCCTCTCTGCCTGTCTCTCTTTCTTCCACTCACTCGCTCTCTATCCGTCAATACAACTCTATCCTTTCGCTCTCTCTCATCTCCCTCCCCTGTGGCTCTCTCTTCTTTTCCACTCTCTCTCGTACTTGCTGTCTCCTCTGTCTCTCTCCCTTCTCTCTCCCTCTTCTCTCTCCCCCTTTGACTCTTTTTCCTTCCACTCTCTATCGCACTTGCTGTCTCCCTTCTCTCCCCGACTTCCCTCTCCCCTTCGACTCTCTCTCTCCTTTCGCTCCATGCTTCTCCCCCTTTTCTCTCCTGTCTCTCTCCATCCTCCCCTCCCCCAATTAACCCCTACCCTCCCTCTCTCTCCCTCTCTCTCTCTTCCCTCGGTCCCAGGGAGGCAGGCAGTGGTTAATTTAGTTGGTTCTAACTAATAGCGGCTAATCTGGGAGCGGGAGTCTGGGAGGATATTGGACAGTGTGGAGGTTAATCGCCGCCTGGCCGGTTGGCCCAGGAAGACAAGAGGAGGAGGAGGAGGAGGAGGAGGAGGAGGAGGGGGAGGAAGAGGAAGGGGGGCTTAATTCCACCGAAGGCAAATGGCATGCCGGTTTTTATCGGGGCCCCTGATAAGCGAGCGCTAATACACCAAGGAGAATGGATGCTCAAGGGCCCGGGTTC
>OLKM01000372.1:0-17500 GCA_900291075.1 Melanogrammus aeglefinus | reverse complement strand
CTTTGTGGCAGTCCTCTAAAGACCCATAATGCTCCTCCTTCGTACCCTGACGCTGCAGGCTTCTGCTTCCTGCTTCACCCAAACACCCCTGGGACTTGTAGGCCGTCAACTCAAAGTCTGCACCCCGGGTAGCGGCTCCCACTGGGTACAAATTGTGCCCGGCGGGGATGACAGAAGATAGGGAGGACGGTGGCATCCCCCCGCGGCCAGAGAAACAAGTGGTCCGCTGGCGTGTCGAAACTAAGGGGATAACAGGTCACGGCTGTAGGGGGGCCCGCTTCTGGTCAGGACGATTTCATACCTCAGCCGAGAGGAGAGTGTTTAGGGAGAAACACCCACCCACTCGGCGAGAGGCAGAGATCCTCGCTGTAGGACGGGCCAGAAAACAGCCCACAGCAGCACAGCCCCATTGTTGTCTATGATTGCCCGTTAAATCCAATTTATCGCTGTTATGGAAATTCATGTCCACCCTCTGGCGCATGAGGGTTTAGAGCATCAGGCCTCCCATCACGGTTCTATTGAGCCAGGGCTCATCCCCTGGTAATTCTACAACACGGTGGCCCAGGCGAGGGGGTCAATGGAAGACAACAGCGTGCTGATAAAGGCACAGCGCAACACACCCAGTTTGTTCGCACAAAATCTCCAGAAGTAATGGGAGGGAAGTTTCCATTTTAAATGCATTAAGAAAATCTTATTTTTAGGTAGAATATTCTTTTTTTAAAACCCCTCATACACATACACGCACACCAAAGCACAGAGAAATATGATGTCATGCAATTCACCCATCCCATAACCCTAGAGGGGAACTACGTTCATGGAAGAAAGGTAGAACATAAAACAAGCGCACCTAGCATGTCACTCTGGTATCGATGCTGACAGAAACACTGCGGTGCGAGTTTCCCCTGCGCCCCCTGTGCCGTGGCTTAATTGCTCACAGGGTGATACGTACCGACTACAGACCCTCCCACTCACGTCTCCCTGTGATGGACACGAGGATACGGAGACAGAGGCGTGGAGGGGCGGGGCCTGGGCCGGCCGCGTGCAACGCAGGGAGAGATGCCCGATAACAAATTAATAATTGTCACCAACTGCCCTACACACACACGCGCACACACACACACACACACACACACACACACACACACACACACACACACACACACACACGCACACACACACACGGCGGAAACACACACACACACACACACACACACACACACACACACACACACACACACACACACACACACACACACACACACACACACACACACACACTGTGCTGACAGACGCACGGACACAGGGTGGTGATGTGAGGTGTGTACGGCTGTCCTTTGCTGTGCTATGAGCTTGGTTCCGGGTGTCAGCGAGAGGTAGAGAATGAAGAGGCGATGTCAGAGATAGCCGGTGTCTGAGAGGGGGATTTTCAAAGTGTTAGGATCACCCATTACATTTCTAACACTCTGTCCGTACACACACACACACACACACACACACGCACAGACACACACTCATGCACACACACACAGACCCACGAGCTCCCACAGATCAATACAGACTAGGACAATGACACTGACATGCTCGGTGGTCCAAGAGGCTCTCCATCCCGCCTTCCTCTCCTCCTTTTACCTCCTCTTCTGCTCGGTGTCGTTCAGCACCACCACCTCCTCTTCTCCTTTACTTGGCGCGCAGCTACACACTCTCTCTTCAAACCCACGCTGGTACACACACCACTGTCCCCAGCCCCCCCCCCCCCCTCCACTTACCCTCCCCTTCTCTGCCCGTGTGCTCCATGCCTCCCCCATGTCCTCCCTCCCGCCAATTGTTCCCTGTGAAACAATTGGCAGATGTAACATTTAATTACGGCACTATCTCCTCGGGCGCTGTCGAGGCGCCGAGCCGACCGCCACTCACAGCAAAGGAGGAGTTGCATTACAATTCGCCGAGAAGCGATTTATTATTCAGCGAGGAAAGGTGTGGGGGGGGGTTGGGGGGGGGGGGGTTAGTGGGAGCGGGGATGTGCAGGCAAGGGGGGGGGGAGAGGTAATTTCTCGATAGTCTCTGCAAAAAGGTCAAATGCTTTTTAATGACTGTGTTTTCTGATAATGCAGAATGAAGCGAGGCTAGGTGGCGGTGGCGTTGGTGTGGTGTTGTGGTGTGTGTGTGTGTGTGTGTGTGTGTGTGTGTGTGTGTGTGTGTGTGTGTGTGTGTGTGTGTGTGTGTGTGTGTGTGTGTGTGTGTGTGTGTGTGTGTGTGTGTGTGTGTGTGTGTGTGTGTGTGTGTGTGTGTGTATCTCTGGGGGGGGAGGGGGGGAGGGGCCAGGGGGTCTAGCAATAATAAACTTGCAGATTGATATCGTGTGGCGACTCTTTAATGGAGTCTTGTGGCTGAGGACTTAATTTGCGGCGGGGCTGGCCCAGCCCTCGTCTCGCCACGGCGGCCTGTCAGCGGCGGAGATTTCTCCATCCTGCTCGGCCTGTCCACGCTGTTTGCCATCGACTCGAGGCAATTTTAAGAGAGCAAATAAAGAGCGAACCGTAAATGTTGCCATTCACACATCATCCGGCTCTATTGGATGGTGATTAAAAACAAGAGCGAGAGACAGCAAGAGGGAGATAGATAGAATGGAAGAGAGAGAGAGAGAGAGAGAGAGAGAGAGAGAGAGAGAGAGAGAGAGAGAGAGAGAGAGAGAGAGAGAGAGAGAGAGAGAGAGAGAGAGAGAGAGAGAGAGAAGAGAGAGAGAAGAGAGAGAGAGAGAAGAGAGAGAGAGAGAGAGAGAGAGAGAGAGAGAGAGAGAGAGAGAGAGAGAGAGAAAGAGTGAGTTGGCCTTAAGGACCCTCTGCAGACCGTGAGGGGATGGTCCGGTAGCTGGCCTTTGCTACTCAGCGCAGCTCTTGGATCTGATATCTGTGTTGTTGTTGTTTTTTTAGGTGCACTAAATAAATTAATAAAGTAATGAGGTAATAAAACTATAAAATAGGCCTAATAAATAAACACATTGGTTTATTGAACTGTGTTCCTGATCTCAATCAAATCAGAGCTGAAGAAAAAAGGTTCTAGGAAAGCCATCGGATTTTAATTAATTTGCCATTAATTATGGCAAGAGTTATGTAGGCCATAAATATCAAGACATACAAGAGGCATATATAAATTCAGATAAAATGCGAATTAAACCTCTTTTGTATGATGTATAATTTTTGTATTTATTGTAGGCCTATTAGTGCCAATCGAAATGATTTCTTGGAAGAATGTGCATACTCAAAATATAAATCTTATTTATTACACATAGGCCTACATTTTTTTTTTTTTAAATGTGGGCACAGGTTTTGTTTTGAGTGAAACGATGGTATTAGCGTATTGCATTGCATCCCGCGATCCCTCAGATCCACACCCAAGTCCTCGGACACAAAAAGGCAGAATAATCTCCCGATGAACGACTCTGATGGTCTCGTCCTCCGGAGACACGGGGTTTCACCGGTCTGAATACACCCATCGCTCTTTATGGATGAGTTGAAGGGTTAACGCGACTATGTTTCATCCAAGACTGGATGAAACACGGAGATATTTGCATATGTGTATCTTACAAACCGTGGAGGCCTGGGTGTCTGTTTTCAGTGTTGTGCAGGCCTGCTGTCGGTCTGTCGGTCCACCAGAACCCACCCAACGCCCCAAGGAGTCCTCTTAAATCATATTCATTTTCAACTGTCCCAGCCAGAATGGCATTTTCCACTGGGGTTTGGCATGCGGTTAAAACGGAAGGTGTTAAGTAAGAATTGTAAACAGATGTGGGCTGAATATTTCCCCCTCAAGCATAATGTTGTCCTTCTGGGTCCCAATTTCTTCCTAGACTCTTATCATTTACATTGCCGCTGAAAAATAGCCGTTTTACTTCCACGCGATTATGTGTTCCAGGCAATTATGACCTTGTTCACGGGGGTCCCCTTCTCTCCGGCCCCCTGTCTGAATCGGGCTGCATGTTATTAGCGGGACCCGACAAAGCCCCCCGATCCAGAGGAACAATGAGGGAGCTGCTGCTCTGACTGAGTGACTGCAGGCTAAACACTTCATTCAGGGGCTACTTTGGGGACATTTAGATTAAAGAAATGAAATAAATAAAAGGAAAAATAAACCCAAAGGTAGATAAAGGCAGGAGAAGTCAAATATAAATTTAAATACAAATATTTGATGTAAAACAATGTGTTTACCGGGCAGGGGACCTAATGTGCTAAACGTATACCCCCTATGTTAGACCTCAAGTGTGTTCTCCTGCAACGGGCCCAGACCCACGTGGGCCGCCCCCTCATTCTGCTCTGAGACCTGAGTACTCAGAGGAGACACTGAACAGATAGATCATATATTAAAAGACATGTGAGGGATGGGGGTCCTTGCCACTTGATAATTGTGTTAATTCACCTCTATTCACCTCGGTTCAATACCCTGTCAGGATGGCGGATGCCCGCGCGCCTCGTGTCATTATCAGCAGCAGCGCGTGACTTGTAACGCTTCCCTTCCGTCACGAGGACGGACGGATCGGGATTCATAACAGCGGGAAATCTGCGTTCAATCTGCCGAAGGGAAGGGGCGCGCACGGCGATCCGCAGTGCACGCGCTCGGTCATCCGAACTAATCACACGAGCGTCTCACTGAAAAGGCAATGAAACGAATGTTTAGCGCGCCATTCAGCCAGCCTGTGTGTGTGCGTGCGCATGTGTGTGTGCGCGCGTGTGTGTCTGTGCAGGCGCGTGTGTGCACGCGTGTGCGTGTACGTGTAGACCCCTGTTTGCGCGTGTGTGTGCGGCACGTGCGTGTGCGTAGCTGTGTTTTGGGGACGTTTAATTTCAGACATTTTGACATCTTTAAATTGACACACGTGTGAGTTTTCCTGCAGACGTCGTGGGGCCCGGGGCCCCTATAGATAGAGAGTTGCATAATCCCCCAGCACAACGACTTCGGCCCTGAGCCGCCCTATCTCCCTGTAGGGGAGGGCCAATCTCCCCATTGTCAGGCCTCCCTTGGCCCCTCGCTCGGTTGGTAATTATTGATACCTTATTCCAATGGCGATGGGTTTCATTTGGATTTCATTCATCTGGAAATGACCTTAAAATGTGTCAAGGAGCCAACATTGTTAAAAACCAGCGTTGTGCGGAAATCTCATCATTTCGCCGTTCCTCACCAATAATTAATACACTGTTAAAATATCAATGTCCCACGAGGAATGAGCATAGTCATATTTCTCCACAAAATGAACTATAGGCCCTATATATGATAATGTCAGGGCTTTTATTAAAATAGTCTCTTGGTTTGTTAATGTGATTTATAGGTCTATTTTAACTTTCATTCCAGTAGCCTACAGTTGAATATCATAAGATTATGCTTTTGGGCAATATTCCAAAGCAAGCTTTCACAAATTTAAACAGCCAATTACACCGATAATGCAAGTTTGTACAATTCAACATGAAAAATATAGAACTCCTTTATTAAAACACATTAAGATGTTTGCCTTATTATTGTACAATGATACCACTTTACTCACACGCACACACATACACACACACACACACACACACACAGCACACACACACACACACACACACACACACACACACACACACACACACACACACACACACACACACACACACACACACACACACACACACACACACACACACACACACACACACACACACACATATATGAGTAGTCTCTTTCATGAATATTATTTTAATTAACATTTTGTTGCATCATGTATTCCATAATGTTTGCAATCACCGGTCACCGGCAAACCTTAAAAATCACTTCATAGGGATGCCCATGCTTACCACACCAGAGCTAGTAATGCAGACTTGTACTTGCCTAAGTTCAAAACAAACATTGGTAAGTGTACTCTCAAATATAGTGGTGTGGTGAACTGGAATAAAAACCTTCGGAAATTAAGAGCATAGACAACTATCATTGTTTCAGAAAAAAGGTAAAATCCTGACTCATGGTGAATTTAAATCCCTAGTGACACTAACATGTCTTCCTCCATGTGAGTTGTTTGTTGGTGTTCATCTATGTCTGCACGTCACACTTTAATATAGAAAGTAAGGGTTAGGCAAGATTCTTATACGTTTAGCCTCTCATAGTCTATTTTTTATGATGTTGAATGTTTTGTGGATATTTGTCCTGTCTTGTAGAATCAGGGACAATGATGGAAATAAGTGCTTGCACTTTGTCATGTTTTTCTACTTCGATATGTCTTAATTCCAAATAAATCAAATGAAATCAAAACATTTCTTTGCGTAAGTTATTAGGAGACGTCGATAAACAAAAACGCTAGCATGCTAACCCGCATTTGCCCGCAAGCCATTGATAACAGCGTGTGCTTTCACCATGTTTGTTATGCTGAGTCGTAAACAGTGAAAGTTGATCTGGTATCTGTAGCCTGCAGCCTTGCAGAGGCCATTCAAAAAACACTTTTAATGAGGCCCCAGCATGCACGGGCCTCCGCTGCCGACCATTAATATTGCATTGTTCATATCATGGGCTCCTAGGTTACACCGAACATGCATTTTTCATTGCGATAATCCTTAATTATTTTTATGCACCCTTAATCTTTCATACAGTTTCAGGGTTTTGTTTAAATATTAAATGTCATGATGATGCGGCGTGTCTTTCAGGACTCTGTTCCCTGAGTAGTAGTAGTAGCTGGGGGGGACGGGGGGACGGGGATTCTCTCCTCCTCTGTATAAGCCTCCTTCCGAGTGTCTGACGAGGGCTGAGTGTTTAAATTCACATCAACGTTGACCTCATTCAAACTAATCCCCTGCCTGTTAATCTTCTGCTGCTGTAACTTATTTCTTCATATTCAAACTCACAAAAAATGCATAATAGAAGGCTGCAGGAGAAATAAATAAACTGTTCTTCCAGTTTGGTCGTCATTTCTATTTCTTTTTTATTGTCTACCCTGCCATTTTGAAAACTATTTAAAACTTTGAGGAGAACATAAATGCTCCAAAGCATGCACCAAGATTACCCAAATTGCCTTAAACTTAATATTTACTAGTGATCAAATTAAATAATTATAAACCGATGAATGGACGGACGGACAAGTTGGTGGACAGGCAGCCAGACAGACAGACAGTCAGACAGACAGACAGACAGATGGCTGGTTTGTGGACAGACAGACAGACAGACAGACAGACAGACAGACAGACAGACAGACAGACAGACAGACAGACAGACAGGACAGACAGACAGACAGACAGACAGACAGACAGACAGACAGACAGACAGACAGACAGACAGACAGACAGACAGACAGACAGACAGACAGACAGACAGACGGATGGATAGAGGGTTGGATGGTTGATAGATGGAAAGGAATCACAGACAAATGAAGCAAAACGAGAGAAAAAATCAACATGTCTCCCTAACCTCTGCTGAGGCGCAGATGTGGTGAGATGTGGGGATGAGAATTATCACTACAGCTGAACGGAGTTCAATCAAGCATGTCACAGTGTCTGCTGTGTGTGTGTGTGTGTGTGTGTGTGGGTGTGTTGTGTTGGTGTGGTGGTGTGTGTGTTGTGTGCTGGTGTGTGTGTGTGTGTGTGTGTGTGTGGTGTGTGTGTGTGTGTGTGTGTGTGTGTGTGTGTGTGCGTGTTGTACATGGGATGACTCTACATAATCTTGTTACGGTACATGGTGATTGATATGATGGGATGAGGTTAAGATGAAGAGTAGGTCACAGGACCTATACCTTTAATGCACATAACAACTAGCAACAGAGGAAGATAAACCAGAGACATTCATCATCTAAAGATCGTTAGAAGTGCATACAACAAAGGAGTGGATGCTACCACATGAACCAGAATGTAGAATATAGATTTAAAGGAAACGCTCAACCATAAGGGTACAATATCTAACCATTAATTAACATTAGTTAATGCAGCGAGAAGCATTAACTTACAATTGATCAACCAAGTGAATTATCGAACAGCACGTCAGTACAACACGTCAAGGGCGCTTGGCTGTCCCCTAGAGACGCCCATGTGATGCTGCGTTCGGTTATGATCGGAGGAATTCGGCAGTGGAACCGCGTCATCACCGACACACGTGCGGTCGAGCTACAAAGTTGGAAAAACATGGATGCTCACGCTTTGTTGGCTGAATATGTAATAACAACATTAAAGTTAATGAATTGTATGGGTTTAACAGAAGTACTCTGTTAGTATGCTAATTATTCTGCAAACATACTATGTTGAAAATTAAAAATATGTCAAAAATTAGTTTTAAATTCATACAATCTTAGAAAATTACATTTATTCTCAACGCTATACACGATGTGGGCGGACATGTTGAAAAGATGTTTGTGACTAGGAACTCCATGTTTTATAGGATTTTTCCAAGCAGGAAGTCGGAATTTCCGACTTCCGAGTTAAAATCGACGGTAGCAATAGTTTAGCCTAACCCGTTACTCCGCCATTGAGAATTGTTGCATTCACTCAGCTTTGATAGAAAAACAGGCAAAACGGATTCCCCAAACCAATCAGGAGAGTGGTGCCATGATGGGTTAGATATAAGCTAGGACTGATCTGAAATTAAAATTTCCTCATACAGTGGCCGTGCCTTCCCCTCAGACACATATTCTCACACAGAACATTACTCATAGCTGAGGGAGGCATTAACAGATTACACTCAGAATCATATCTGCTGCTTAACTGTGAAAACACCAAGGGAGGAGAAGGAGCACCAGACAGTATAGGAGGAGGAGGAGGAGGAGGAAGGAGGAAGGAGGAGGAGAGGAGGAGGAGGAGGAGGAGGAGGAGGAGGAGGAGGACAAGACAGGAGGAGGAGGAGCAGACAGAGAAGAAGAGGAGGAGGAGGAGGAGAGGGAACGGACATAGAGGAGGAGCACCAGATACGTGGATGAGGGGCAGACAGGGAGAAGGAGGAGCAGACAGGGAGGAACACCGGACAGAAGGTGGAGGAGCACCAGACAGGAGGAAGAGGAGGAGCACCAGACAAGAGGAAGAGGAGGAGCACCAGACAGGAGGAAGAGGAGGAGCATCAGACAGGAGGAGGAGCACCAGACAGGAGGAGGAGCACCAGACAGGAGGAGGAGCACCAGACAGGAGGAGGAGGAGGTGCACCAGACAGGAGGAGGAGTAGCACCACACAGGAGGAGGACCAGACATGAAGAAGAGCACCATACAGGGAGGGGGAGGAGCACCAGACAGGAGGAGGAGGAGTAGAGAGTAGACAGTAGGCCAACGTCAGTAGTAGTATTACACAAGCTGATTCATTTCTCCAAAAGCAGGAGGACTAAAGTGATCAATCTCCCTGAACACCACGGTCCCAACAATGGAGAGCCTTCCCACTCCTGATCTTAATTAATCCCAGCTCTCCTTTCCACCCCCCCCCCCCCCCACCCCCCCCAGCCAATCACTCCACACCACCTGGGTCATTGTTGAACACCTCTTCCTGATTCACTTACGCTCTGGTGTCAACTCACCTCTACTCTCACGCATATGTTTGGGACCACCCAGAGAGAGAGAGAGAGAGAGAGAGAGAGAGAGAGAGAGAGAGAGAGAGAGAGAGAGAGAGAGAGAGAGAGAGAGAGAGAGAGAGAGAGAGAGAGAGAAGAGAGAGAAGAGAGAGAGAGAGAGAGAGAGAGAGAGAGAGAGAGAGAGAGAGAGAGAGAGAGAGAGAGAGAGAGAGAGAGAGAGAGAGAGAGCGAGAGAGAGAGAGAGAGAGAGAGAGAGAGAGAGAGAGAGAGAGAGAGAGAGAGGAGAGAGAGAGAGAGAGAGAGAGAGAGAGAGAGAGAGAGAGAGAGAGAGAGAGAGAGAGAGAGAGAGAGAGAGGAGTGTGTGTGTTGGGGTGTCAGTGTGTGTCTGTGCATGTGTGAATGTGTTTTATGATCAATTCTATATCAGTGCAACAACAGCCCATCAAGGGCATTGACTTTAAAGAATAAAGAATAAATTATATCATCATCCTGTCCGTTCCTTTCACTCAGAGAATATTTTTTGTTGTTGAATCTTTTGGGGAACATAGATAGTTCAGAGTGATATTTATAAAGGAAAACATGAGAAGAGGAGAATGATGAGGAGGAGCTCCCCACACACCGGGTCGACTCCTCCTGGTGTGTACAGAGGATGGAGGATGGAGGATGGAGGATGGATGTGGTTGTTTTTGTGTGTGTGTGTGTGTGTGTGTGTGTGTGTGTGTGTGTGTGTGTGTGTGTGTGTGTGTGTGTGTGTGTGTGTGTGTGTGTGTGTGTGTGTGTGTGTGTGTGTGTGTGTGTGTGTGTGTGTGTGTGTGTGTGTGTGTGTGCATGTGTGTGTGTGTGTGTGTGGGCGTGCGTGTGCGTGTGCGTGTGTGTGTGTGCGTGTGTGTGTGTGTATGTGTGTGTGTGTGTGTGTGTGTGTGTGTGTGTGTGTGTGTGTGTGTGTGTGTGTGTGTGTGTGTGTGTGTATCGTATCTGGGCACCGTCACAGAGGAGACAATTATGCAGACCAAATGTGTGACTCAAGACACAAGAACGGGAGGAGCAGAGGAGGACAAGGAGAGGACTCCTCCTCTCCTTGTGGGAGAGGAGTGTCTGCAGTGTTAATTAGCCAGCAAGTGCAGGGCCCTTCTGTGAAGAATGTTACTACACACACACAACCACACCACACACACACACACACACACACACACCACGACACACTATCACACACACACACACACACACACACACATACACACACACACACACACACACACACACACACACACACACACACACACACACACACACACACACACACACACACACACACACACACACACACACATACTGAGGGGGACACGTAGTGTTAGGTAATTGGAGAGTTGTACTTGCAGAGAAAGCTGCTGATTTGATAGGAAGTGCTAACAGGACCTTTGTGAGCCATGTTTCCCTTTTCCAGGGAACTAGTGGAGAGAGAGAGAGGGAGAGAGAGAGAGAGAGAGACTTCAGTGTAAACAGACGAGAGAGAGACATAAAGAGCGAGAGAGACATAGAGAGTGAGGAGAGAGAGAGAGTGAGAGAGAGAGAGAGAGAGAGAGAGAGAGAGAGAGAGAGAGAGAGAGAGAGAGAGAGAGAGAGAGAGAGAGAGAGAGAGAGAGAGAGAGAGAGAGAGAGAGAGAGAGAGAGAGAGAATGAGACCAGTGGTGGAAGCGACTCTAGAAAGAGAGAGAGAGATACAGGACCCCAGTGGGAACAGACCTCAGCTCTACCTGAGTAGGCAGCAACAGTGGTAATGAACCTCTTCACTTGGCCGTTCACCCAAGAGAAAAAAGACGTGTATAGAGAAAGGGGGAATGAGAGCGAGGAAGGTGGTGGGTGAAGGGTGTCGGGTGGATTGTGGGGAGGGGGTGGGCAGCAGGAGAATAGCAGGTGGGACAAAAGGTCTAGTTGCAGGAGGAGGAGGAGGTGGAGGAGGTGGGCTTTATTAGTGGTCTTCTTGGGGGCCCATTTACACTGTCTCTCACTTGGCCAATGGTGCACTTATCACAAGTGTACCCATCCAGCTCGCCAATAGAGGCAAGCCGGCGCAGTGCCAGTGTTTACCATGAAGGATCTGTCATTTGCAGATCTGCCATATGTGGCAGATCAATAGAGCACCTCCTCAACGCGGCGTGTGGCCCAACCGAGAGCTCCCGTTGTCACCAGGCGAGCACAACAAGACACAGATCAGGACAACAAGTGGGAGCGAGGATGTTGAAACCTCGTTGTGAATGAGAAGGTGTGAGAGCAGGAGGGCAATCCCAAAAGTATGGAATAACAAAAAGGTTCTTTTAACATTTCTTGGATTAACTGTTGCCATCCGTTTATCAAAATGATCAGACCCGTTTTTATAAAAAAAATAAAAAGTTTTGAAATAGTCTTTGCTCTTATTATTTGCTCTAGTCTGTATTTATACATGATCTTTATCCTCTTATGATGTTCATATTCCCCAAAATCTAGAGAACACACATATTGTATGAATAACACGGGAGCATAAAGTGGCCAATTGTAAATCAGCTTCAAACTGAACCCTGCAGACTTCTTCAGCGTTACACACACACACATGTTCACACGTGCACGCGCACAAACAGATGCACAAGGACACACAAACACACACACACACATGCACACATGTGTGTGCTAACGAGAAAGACAAGCCAAGACAGGGACCCCTCTGAGACACACCGGACATCTCCGTCAGTGGTCGTTGCTGAATGGAGACCCTCGGCCAACCAAGAGGAACAGGAAGCCATCGTGACCACACTCAAGGGTCTCTCTCTCTCCCTCTCTCTCTCTCTCTCTCTCTCTCTCTCTCTCTCTCCCTCTCCCTCTCTCTCTCTCTCTCTCTCTCTCCCTCTCTCTCTCTCCCTCTCTCTCTCTCTCTCTCTCTCTCTCTCTCGCCTCCTCCTCTCTCTCTCTCTCTCTCTCTCTCTCTCTCTCTCTCTCTCCTCTCACTCTCTCTCTCTCCCTCTCTCTCTGTCTCTCTCCTGCCCTCCTCCTCCTTGTTGGACAAACATCTCCAGACTGGAGGTCCATCTGTCTGTGTGGCGACTCTGGGCCAGCGAGGCCAATGCCGTTCCTTTCAGACAGGGTCCTAAGTGAGCCCCCGAACAAGGGAGTGACATAGGGAGGAGAGGGAGGGCAGAGGAGAGGGGAAGGAAAGGGGGAGGCCGGACAAATAACTCTGGCTCTTTTTCTCTGTGGGTCTTTTCCTCCCAGAAACACAGGGGGACACAAAGACACACAAAGGAGAAGGTTCGCTCCCTTTTCCTGACCCCCTTTCTCTTGTCAGGCCAGCTACCCCCCACCCACCAGCAGGCACGGACACACACACTCACCACACGCAGACGCACACAGGCATACATGCACGGATACACACACACACACACACACACACACACATAGACACACACACACACACACGTGTGTGTGTGTGTGTGTGTGTGTGTGTGTGTGTGTGTGTGTGTGTGTGTGTGTGTGTGTGTGTGTGTGTGTGTGTGTGTGTGTGTGTGTGTGTGTGTGTGTGTGTGTGTGTGTGTGTGTGTAGGTGGTGATACGTGGCAAACTTTGCCAGAAATCCCTCCTCATTGTGATAGAGAGGAAAGGTGCAGAGAGGGCTTGGAATGTATCCCAACAGAGAGCAAGGTAAGGGATTGAGGGAGGGGAGAGGGAGACAGAGAGGGGGGGAGAAAGGGAGACAGAGAGGGGGGGAGAAAGGGAGAGACAGAGAGGGGGAGGAGAAAAGGAGGAGGAGAGAGAGAGACGAGAGAGGGGAGAGAGAGAGCAGAGAGAGAGAAAGAGAGAGAGAGGAGAGAGAGAGAGAGAGGAGAGAGAGAGGAGAGGAGAGAGAGAGAAGGAGAGGAGAGAGAGAGAGAGAGAGAGAGGGAGAGAGAGAGAGAGAGAGAGAGAGAGAGAGAGAGAGAGAGAGAGAGAGAGAGAGAGAGAGAGAGAGAGAGAGAGAGAGAGGGAGAGAGGGGAGAGACAGAGTGAGCGGGGGTCTAGGCCGGAGGTAATGAGCGAGGGAAAGGCCAGACTCAGAAGTTATCCCTTATTTCCGTTGTGCTTTTGTGCCTGGATGGCCTCCCCTAGGAGGGACTCTGAGCACCATTGTTGAGGCCAGACGAGAGACTGGTTACCAGAAGAGGGGGTGGAGCGGAGGAGGACGGGGGAGGCAGGGGTGTGGAGGGCGGAGGGCGAGGTCGAAGGAGGAGTTGGGGGGGGAGGGGAGGTTAAGGGAGAGGGGAAGATGGAGGGGAGGAAGGAAAATGCAGGTAGAGGGGGAAGGTGGGGGAGGTGGATGGGGAGGAGGAGGTGGAGGGGAGGTGAGAGGGTAGGTGTGTGGACTCAAGTTGACTCGGTGTGATCGGGGTGGAGAGAGAGGAAGTTCAGGGGAAGGGGAGCGGGAGCTGGTAGGTGGATGGGAGGCCGAGAGGGGGCGGTGGAGGGGAGGTGATGGGTGGAGATGGAGGGGAGGAGGAGGATGGTGGTTGAGTGGAGGGAGGTGGAAGGGAGAGCTGGAGGAGGAGGAGGTGGGTGGAGGTGGAGGGTGAGGAGGGTGGAGGGTGGAGTGGGAGCTGGTGGTGGAGTAGAGGTGGAAGGGGAGGTGAGGAGGAGGAGGTGCGAGGGAGCGCAGGCTGCTGAGGGTGGAGGTAGAGGTGGAGGGGAGGTGGAGGGTGGAGGGTGGAGGATTGGAGTTATGGGTTGGAGAGTGAGAGGGGTAGCAGGGGAGAGGGAGGCGAGGGCGTAGCAGGAGGAGGGGGAGGTGGACAGGGGGCTATCTTGGATATTTCTAGAAAAGTCTATGATGGTCGGAAATGGAAATAAAATGCTGCCCGGTTCGCCCGTGCCTAAAACCGCCACTGGCTATACGGTATCCTACTGACTAGTAGCTGCTTGATCTACAAGCTGCTATAGGGTTATTTTCCTCTATCTCCATCTCTATCGTGGTCTCATATTGAACTAGCATGGAGACTTTTCCATTGCTAAGTTATGGCTCTTTGAAGACATTACCTTGGTCAGCTACGCACCTTGGTCACACACACACACAAGAGTGACACGTTCACCGTGGCTGGTTCTAATGAGTGCGTCAAGGTGCTTTAATGCAAAGTGAAAACAGCTATCAAAAAAACAGGGGCGGATTATTGAAGTTGTTTTTTTCTTATGTGAGAAGAAGTAAAAGGCTTTGATGAAACGTTGGAAGCGCTTGCAGGTAAAGTTTGGGAATGAGTTGCGTGCTGATTTCTTGAGCTATATATGACGTTCCGCCGTCCAGCTTCAGAATTATCGGAAAATGATAACTTTTGTTGTCTCCCTCCTTCATTTGACGGCAGAATTAGTAAAGGTAGAAGCTGGCAGGGAGAGCAGTATGGGGACTGAAGGAATGGGAGGTTTGGAAGAGAGTTACAGCCATAATTTATTTAGCATTCCCTATAAGCACCCATAAAAGGCACACAACGCAACAGATTCATCTACAGCTGTCGTTTTCAAATATAATTTAATGTTTAATACTTGCTCAATGCTTACATATGTTCTGCATGCTTTGTTTTGTGTGTTATGCTTCTTCAAATGTATTTCAAATGCAGTCTCAGGTTCCTGCGCAGGTTGAGATTATAACAACATCCATTCCTAAATACAACCTTCAGAAATAAGGAGAGCATAAACATGATCCCACTATATCATAAAAATCCTTTAATCTTCTAAACTATTTGGGGTGCATATACATCCAAAAAGTGATGTTGGGCCAGCCAATAGCGCGGCCATCGAGCAAGGTACATTCATTAATGCTATCATTGTCATCCTATATCATCATCTTATAACGTGAGCTGTCTTAGATCTATTTAGTGGCAGTCACCTGAACACCCTGCGAGCCCCGTATGGACAGAGGACAGTGTGCTGAGAGGCAGCGGGAGGCCACAGGCACCTTATTGTGATATATGTCATCTTTAGTGGGGAGCGATGGTAATGGCCATCTAGTAAAATGCCACAGCAATCATGTGGCTGTCAGAGAGGTAATTTGACGGCTGACGTGTGTGCTATAGGCCGGGGATACATAGGTAATTGTGGATTGTGTGACACGTGTGTGATCGTGTTGAAAAGGCTGGTAAATGTGAGCTCAGCGAGATACCAACGTTTCTGCAGATAAGAGCGGAAAGGTAGAGCAGGCAGGACGATACTCTGCAGTACAGACTGACCACGGACAGACAAATGGACATTCAGACATGCCATAAAACGAGCGTGACAGCAGAAGGACAGAAAGACACGACTAACTAGGAATGAAAAGGGAAGGACACGTGACGGATACATGGACAGAGAGACATGGCCAACCAACAAAAGCATGCCACAAAACACAAGACAGGCAGAAGACAGACAGACGGACAGGTCACCTTAGCATATTGTTCGGTTATGGTTATATGGTGCAGAGTGGACATGGAACATATAGGAAGCCTCTAAACTAGTAACTATCAGCAGCAGGGGTAGGCTAGTGCTGGCTAAAAGGTTGATTTAGCTGTAATGATAGCTAGGAGCCAAATTAGATCGTAAAGAGGTGGCTTTTTAGCAGAATCATCTTCCCTGATTACAGACAGTTCAACAGATAGGCGTTTAATAAGAGAATGGATGGCGTTAATCGGTGCAGGATTTTTAGGTTTATATACTTGCACCTTCAAATCTGACCTGGCATTAATCGGAAGTCAATAAATTGAGGAATAGGAGTAAAGGGGTTGAATTGTATAGCAGCAGGTTCTGCACAAGCTGGATTTTCATAGTAGAGTTCAGTCAACAAAAGAACAGTGCATTAGTGTAATCGAGTCTAGACAATATAAATGCATGGATGAGTGCAGGGGATCTGCATCCCCTGGAAAACATTGGTCGGATTTTAGCAAGATGAAAGAAGGGAGATCTAGTAAGAGGTTTTACGTGTTGATCAAAAGAATGCTTGAACAAAACACCAAGATTTGGACACAGGAACTTTGGGAGATAGCAGAGCCCTCAAAACACAGTGTGAAGTCTTCAAATTCTGTACTTCTGGTCCAATGATATCAACTCTGTCTTCCCTGTGTTAAGGTGCATGTAGCTTTCAGACATTCATCTTTTACTTGCAATCAGGCTAGATTAGATCTTCTCAATCTGGGAAGAGTCGTTTGGTACAATAGCAATGTATATTTCAGTATTTGTCAGCATAACAGGGAAAGCTAATTCCGTAACTGCGAATAATATCGCAGAGAAGAGAAATGTAGATTGCAAAGAGCAGTGAACCAAGGATCGTCCCTTGGGCAAAACCAAAACAGGTTGTAGGTGTTTGATTTTGGTCTTCACAAAGAACGAATTCGGTTCTAATTGTTAGATTAGATTGAAACCAGAGAAGGATGCTACAAAGCCTTGGATGTCCTATATTGTTTGAGACACTCAAGGAGAATGCTATGGTCAATTCTGTTGAAGGCAGAACTGAGGTAAAGCAGATCCAGGAGGGAGCTTGCATTGCTGGCCGCGGGGAGGAGAGGAAATTTACCACTCTAAACGCTGACCGAAAGGTTCAAATAAGTTGTTCGTCAGTTTGTTGATGGTTTGGTTAAGTACAATTATTTCCAGTACTTCCAGGAAGGTTAGTGACGAGCCAATAGCTGCAGAACTCTTCAAGCTCGAGGCCAGGCTTCTTTAGTAGAGGTTTTACCACAGCAGTCTTAAAATTATAAAGAACTTTTCAAAAGAAACTGACAAGTTCAAGATGTGGAGCCGAGCAGATCAACCCATCAACCCAGTACTTTAAGAACCTTTGTAGGGAGTACATCCAAGGAGATTTGCAGGAAGGTTGCAAGGTTGAAAGGTTGGAAGGTAAGAAAAACATGGTTTGAATATGAAAAAAGATCAGCTATATGCAGACTGTTCAATCCGATGGAAAAGTTGGACGCAGAGCGATATCTCCTTCAGCCATGGTGGTTATAGCTAAGAAGCATTAACCTGCAATGTTTTGTGTTTGTTTACATATGA
>OLKM01000371.1:331754-339254 GCA_900291075.1 Melanogrammus aeglefinus | reverse complement strand
GGTGAACCAAGGCTTAACCAATAGGAATGCAGGGATAGACAGGCAGATAGATAGATAGATAGACAGATAGACAGATAGACAGATAGACAGATCGACAGACAGACAGACAGACAGACAGACAGACAGACAGACAGACAGACAGACAGACAGACAGACAGACAGACAGACAGACAGACAGACAGACAGACAGACAGACAGACAGACAGACAGACAGACAGACAGACAGACAGACAGACAGACAGACAGACAGACAGACTGACTGACTGACTGACTGACTGACTGACTGACTGACTGACTGACTGACTGACTGACTGACTGACTGACTGACTGACTGACTGACTGACTGACTGACTGACTGACTGACTGACTGACTGACTGACAGGTGGTCTTACTGTCTCCAGCAGTGAACTCCTGGGTGTCCAGTATGCCAGACTCCTGCAGGGAGCGGATGCAGGAGTCCACCAGCTCCAGACCTGTGGTCAGCTCCTCCTCAATGTCCTTCTGGCCATCTGCACACACACATGGCCACACACACACACACACACACACACACACACACACACACACACACACACACACACACACACACACACACACACACGCGGCGCGCGCGCGCGCGTGCGCACAGGCACGCACACACACACAAACGCACACACACACACACACACACACACACACACACACACACACACACACACACACACACACGCACAGCACCACACACACACACACACACACACACACACACACACACACACACACACACACACACACACACACACACACACACACACACACACACACACACGCAAACAAAAGGAAAGAACATCAAATTAAATCAAATGAAAATGAACCAATAACGATAAGGAAGACATTGGTTCTTCCTTGATCCATTTGTAATCAAACAAATCAACTAATAAATAAATTGATCATCAAACAGTAAACACCAGAGCACACAACCAAGACCTCATCGCCCACATCTCCCATTTTTGCATGAGCAAAGCACTATAAATACCATTCTGAAACTATTCTCAGGGTTTAAACATATCGGCAATAAGTAAAAGTAGAAAAAAAAGTTTTAACTGACTCCAAAATATGAACAAATACAACAAAACCAATTCCAAGTGCTGCTGGGAATAACCTGGAGCACGATTTATCAGTTATGTAAGTGTAAAAAAATAATATGACTGGGGTTTTATTTTTTAATCAGTGATCGACATAAAACACCACAGCACAAATATGAAAAGTAAAATTGCAGCATAATGGCTCTTTTATCGTTTAGCACTTTTGACTCTTTATGAGGGAACCCATTAGGAAGGCATATCCAACAACAACAACATCATCTTCTAGTATCCCTCCCACGTGTGTGTGTGTGTGTGTGTGTGTGTGTGTGTGTGTGTGTGTGTGTGTGTGTGTGTGTGTGTGTGTGTGTGTGTGTGTGTGTGTGTGTGTGTGTGTGTGTGTGTGTGTGTGTGTGTGTGTGTGTGTGTGTGTGTGTGTGTGTGTGTGTGTGTGTGTACATGCCTGCACTATGGCCACCCAAGTCAGTCATATACAGTACATAATATAAATAGCCTATAGCACTACCAGGCTGCATATTACCAAAGCAATAAAGGATCACAATATCAGACTATTATTCATTGGCGGGACATTACCTTGGTTGTTCCATCGGAACTTGTCCTCTGCTGAGCTGCAAATCAGAGAAAAGAAAAACCGGGTTAGGGAAACGTTTATTTGTGTGTACAATTTGTCATTCGTAATTAGTGTGAAAAAGGCCAAACTTCCATTGGCCAATGGAAGCAACACATGGATACCCAAAGAAAGACACACAGCACACACACTCAATCACACACGCACAGAATCGTTTTGATCGCCCCTTGGTGCACTTTTATTAACGTTCATTTGATGTGGACATAGCAGTTAACTTGGACAAACCAGCATTCATTCTTTGAGTGTTTTAGCACACGTGCTCATTCGCAATACTTGTAACTCGCAACACACAGGCGGATTTTGAAAAGATAGAACAATTAAAAAGGAAAGAGAAAAACCAAACAAACAAATGCAAGCATTTTTACATGTTAATTACACACATACTCTAAAGAGCAAAGGCTACATGATCAAGCAATCAACCAGTTAAGAACCATTCATGTGAGGACCATTAATGTGTTGTTTAAATTTGAGCCATTTTTTCAGTCCTTTGTAAAAAGCACTAGTGTTGGTCTTTAATTTTAGATTAGTGGGTAGAGAGATCCAAAGTTTGTACCCCTTTACAGAGAGAGCTGACTGACAGAATAAAGTCTTGTATCTTGGGATGAGAGAATCACCACTAGTGGAGGCTCGTGTCGTCATTCTGTGAGCGCTCTGACGCCTCATGGTCAGTTCAGAAAACAGTACTGACACATGATTATTTAGACATTTAAAAAACAAAAGAAAGAAGGTTGTGTTTTCTTAAAATGCGGCAGTTAGGCCATTTCATTGGCTTCCGGTCCATGAGTTTTATTGCCTGCTTGTTTATTAAGACTATAGGTTTCATTGTGGTTAAAAAAAGCTTGTGGCCATGACGTGATGCAATATGATAAATGACAGAAAATCATTGCATGCATGTATAGTTTTGCAGCTTGATGTGACAGGTTCCTTCTAATAAAACGGAAGCAGTTAAGATTTGGTCTGAACTTGTTACAGATGTACTTAACCTGACTGTCAACTTTAAGTTATTGTCCAGGATAATAATAAAGAATTGTTACACATATAATTTTCTCATAAAGAATAGAATTTGATTAAATATAGTGGTATTTCTTGAATCTTCTTAAACACTCTGTTTACCCAAAGGTTTCAACTAATTTGTTTTATCCAAGAAAAGAACGGAGCAATATAATCGACTATAGACTGTAATTACCAAGGCTTAAAAGGCTTTATCTAAAATGGCCACCCCTGAGCAGTAATTGTCATCATGGTCCCTGTCCAAAAAGAGGAAACATCCTCTGTCCATGGTGCTGATTTAGCGCGCGTGATTGAGTGTGGCACACCAAATCAAGCACACAATACAATCCATACATTTTCAACATGTAGGTGGTGTGTAGAATATTGTGTGCAGAATATATACAACCGCATGGTCACGGCTAACGCTAGGTGGTGTGTAGAATATTGTGTGCAGAATATAAACAACCGCATGGTCACGGCTAACGCTAAGGCCAACATGAATGCTTTATTTACGACCAGCGGACGGCATGTTGCTGATTTAGCACACTATATCACATTGACTCAACCCAAATCCTGTATTTAAGTTCACAACTAAGACAGCTACTATGAAGTTATTTCAACTCAAACTTTTCCACAAGCTCACACCATGTTAACTTTGACTCATTGTTTTAAGTTGTGAGTCTTTGATTATACGCAATGTTTCTGTTAGCCTGTGATGTTGTCTTTGCTGGTTTCCTCAGCCCTACTTGTTCATGTTGTATGCTTTGTTGTATTTTGTTTGGTTCGCCTCGTTAGATGTACTGTAGTGTAGTGTTTATTTCCGTTGCTGTACTTTGTGGGAATGGTTTCGTCTTCTGTCTTTACCACCTGTTTCCTTCACTGTGTTGTCTCTAGGTTAGACATGGTGGTGGTGGTCATTTTTTAACCATACTATGACCATCATGTTGGCATATTTAATTTTACAGATTTAAATTGTGAATACACAAACTTGTTGTTTACAATCAAATGTTGTTGCTAAATTTATATAAGCGGTATTGTATATTTTGTTTTGTTTTCGTAGTATCTTCATTTAGTGTGCCTATTCCAATCCAGTCTTAACCAACCATGGAATCCATAATGCATCTAGTAGCCAGTTGGGACACCAAGTGGCTAGATTCAGAGTAAAGCAGCTACAATTTAATGACCACTCTAAATGTATGGGTGTTACTAAAATCTTTTATTGAACATACTGACTGATTTACTTTACAACGGAGGACCTGTTTCCTGGATCAATTAAACCGTCCTCTTTCACATTCTACAATCCACATAATTTCACCAGGTGGCATTGAAGTGTAGAATATGTGCAAGGGCAAGATGGTCGTGGCTAACACTAAGGCTAGCTTGAATGCTATATTTACTGCCAGTGGACAGCAGACAGATGCTCATAAATCCTCCCATTGATTGCCTTTTTATTGTGTTGGGAGTGTCTGCAGACCTGTGTGTGTGTCTGTGTGTGTCTGTGTATCTGTGTGTGTGTGTTCCCACACTTAATTGTGATGGGGAGCGAAGCGGCACGTGTTAATGGGATCTTGGGACGCCAAGGCAGGCCCCTCATTTATCAGCCATTACAGCGGTAAACAACAAACACACACACACACACACACACACACACACACACACACACACACACACACACACACACACACACACACACACACACACACCACACACACACACACACACACACACACACACACACACACACACACACACACACACACACACACACACACACACACACACACACACACACACACACACACACACACACACACACACACACACACACACACACACACACACACACACACACACACACACACACACACACTGTCTGCACCCTAATCACCAGACAAAGCCTGGGCCGTTCAATAGGACCAGACTGGGAGGAACAGAGAGAGACTGAGAGAAGCAAAGTTTGAGTTGACTATCATCCCTGGTGCACATGGCCGGTCTGACAATCACAGCTCGGCTGCTCCCAGAGACTCAGGCAGTGAATGTCCTGGAAAACCAGGACTCGAGACTAAGTATTTGAATTACTCATCTTGAGCCGCCGTGCAAAAGCTCCAAGACTTGGTGGGTGAGTGATGGAGACACACACAGAACAATGAAATCCTTCTTTTAGGTTATAGACTAGGCTAGAATAAACCAGCCCAGACTAGAATACACTAGACTAAACCAGCCCAGACAAGTCTAGGCTAGACTAGATTACACCAGACTAGACCTGACTAAACCACACCAGACTAGACTAGACTAGGCCAGACTACACTTGATTTAACCACACCAGACTAAACCAGTCCATACTATACTTGACATATACTCCACTATACTGCACCAGACCAAACCAAACCAGAATAGACTTGACTACACTTGACTACACCAGAATAAACCAGAGCAGAATAGAGTACACTGGACTACAGCTCTAGGCCAGCCCAATCCAGGACCAACGACAACTAGAGACGCTATGAGACAGTGGGAGGGGCAGAAACCCAGCAGAATTTACTACTGGTCAGAGTTAGCGAAACAGCAGAATTACAAACCCTGCCGGAGCCACTTACGAGCTCTGACAGATCAGGTCTGCAAAGCTGTAATTCACTGATTGAAGAACATAGATTTAATGCCTCAAAACCCAGAGTGTGACACAAGAAGAACCCAGTATCGGGCCTTCCCTCTCCCCACTATTCTCTCCCTCCCTCCCTCTCCCCCACTCTCCCAGTGCAGCTGTCTCTTCCTCTCTCCCTCTGTTCCGTCTCCACCTCGACGGCCTGGTATACCTGATATGAACTCTGGAAATAGAGTCTCCCTCCCTCTCTCTCCCTTTCTCTCCCTCCTCCCCCTCCCTCTGCTGCCTCCTTGCTAACTCCCCTCCAACCAGCCCCCCCTCTGGTTCTCCCACTCTCTCCCTCTCTTATCCCGTCACCAGGTACCCTCCCCTCCCCCCCCCGGGCTCCGTGTAAGGCCTCATGTCGCCATGGTACCGGTGTTATAACGAGCCAGCGGCGGCAGACAGAGCTAGCAAGCGCCGGAATCACCGCCACGGACACCGCAGCGGGGCACTTAATCAAGGCTAATGATACTCACCTGGTGGCAGTTTGTGTGTGCGTGTGTGTTAGCGTGTTAGCATTTGTGTGTCTGTGTTTCTGTCTGTGTTTGTGTGTGCGTTTGTGTGTATATATATACAGTATATATATATATATATATATATATATATATATATATATATATATATATATATATATATGCGTATATGAGTATATATATACTAGTATATATATATATATATATATATATATATATATATATATATATATATTTATATTTATTTATTTATACAAACACACACACATCAGCTTGGAGCTCTACAGTGTTTAACTAACCATTCAAAGAAGTGTAAATGTATTGGAGTATCTCGCCCATGCTGCTCGAAAAGTTCAAATACTGGGTGACAGTACACAAAATTATCCATATGTGTTCTAGAACTTTAGAACTGCTTATTCGTGTCACGAGACTGACCAAACACACGCCAACTCCTACATATGCACACGCACACACACATGCAGTCATATTATCTGTTTAAATTCATTGTTGTGTTACAGAATCCCTTAAAAACTAAAGAGCTGGGGTCCAAAACGAGCATGTGTGCATTTGCATGCATTTGTGCTTATGTGTGCGTGTGTGTGTCTATGCATCCCACTAGCCATATACACTCTAGTTAGTGCATTCTTAAATAAGTGTTGTTCAACAAATGATTGTCATAATGCGGGATTAATAGGAAAAAAATACAGCCGGGCACACGCCGGTAATGTTGGGTATTTTCGAGGTATAATGTCTGGTTGCCATCCGATGTCCGGAGCCTCTGTTTGCCCCACCTGGCTCGATACTCCCAGCCAATCACACACTTTACTTTCATTTTCACTTTAAAGGGCACATTAAGCCATTTGCCACCATTTCCCCGAGAAAATAGGTATTGTCAGAAATTGTTCACTATCTTCCGACCTTCTGTTTTGGCGACATTGCTCTCCATTACAAAGGAAACAGAGGAGCACTGCTTATTGAGGCAGGGACAGAAGGAGGGGGGGGGGGGGGGGGGAGATAAATTAAAGATTGATGAAGAGGAGAAGAGGGGGGTTAGCAAGAGGAGAGACGAGGGGGAGACAAGGGGGGAGTAAGAGGGGGAATGGGCCAACATAGGGCGAGAGGGAAAGATAGATGGGGGAGTGAGACACTGAGAGAGACATGGAAGGATGGTGATGGAGAGAGTAAGGCAGAAAAATTACTTTCAGAAAGAGAAAGAGAGACAGAGGAAACAGTGGAAGAGGATAAAACAGAGTAAGGGACAGAAAGAGATTAGAGTGAGAGGGAGGGAAATGGAGTGACAGAGAAGAGAGACCTAACAAGTATGAAAAGAACGAAAGCGAGAAAGAAAGAAAAAAGAGAACGAAAGGATAGAAACAGACATAAGCGGAAGAGCCTGGGACAGAGAGAGAAGGGAATCGACCAGGGAAATCTGTTTAATTGAATTGACGTTGGTTTTTACGGGGGAACGGCAGACATGGCTATAACAATAAAGAGGAGGCTGGTGGTTTTAGGCACCCAATAGAGACTCTTTAAAGCCGGTGTAGGTTCCCTTCTCACCTTTCCCTTGCTGAATGTTATCCGTTGTTGCTGCCGGTTGAAAGGACCAGACGCCATTGTAATAGCCCACTGTTGCAGAACTGGGTCGGCCCAAAATGTGAGAACCAAGGAGATAAAATACCAACA
>OLKM01000371.1:316754-326754 GCA_900291075.1 Melanogrammus aeglefinus | reverse complement strand
TGACACCATGACGCAGTAATGTCGTTTCCAAATTTGTTTCTGGAATACCAACGTTTTATATTTATTTTACGTGGTTCAAAGGGCATTTCATGGGGGTCTGGTCCCCGGCGTCTTTGTCATTTCAGAACAATTCATGTCCTGGAGGAAGTGCCCTTTAACCAAGAGGATGGGACCGGGTTTCATTTGGAGACGAGACGGCTGATATTGTTTCAGGCATTGGCATTTACAAAATGAAACCGAAAGAGTGCGAGAGAGAGAGAGAGAGAGAGAGAGAGAGAGAGAGAGAGAGAGAGAGAGAGAGAGAGAGAGAGAGAGAGAGAGAGAGAGAGAGAGAGAGAGAGAGAGAGAGAGAGAGAGAGAGAGAGAGAGAGAGAGAGAGAGAGAGAGAGAGAGAGAGAGAGAGAGAGAGAGAGAGAGAGAGAGAGAGAGAGAGAGAGAGAGAGGGAGAGTAATAGAGAGTGAGATCAAGAGAGAGAGCAAGAGAGAGAGACATTATTAGAGATGGAGAGCAAGAGAGAGAGAGAAAGTGAAACAGAGAAAGTAATAGAGAGAAATGGATAGAAGTAGAGAGAGGGAGAGAGAGAACAGATGTGTGTATCATAATTCCAAATTATGTGTTTTGAGAACACGATGGTGGAGGGGTGAGGCAAAGGAGGAGGTGAGGCAGAAGGGAGGAGAAGGAGAAGGAGGGAAGGGTGAGGCGGCTGAGGTTTCTCTCCTTTTCTTGCTCTCCGATCGATCAGAGCATGGAAACAACAGCGTTCGGACCAGTCAGAGTCTTGTTAGTGTGATGAAGCAGAAAAGCCTTTCGGTTTCTTCAACGACATTATAACCCAAGAAAATGTCTGGGATGAATGTTTTCACAGGCTTATGTTTAGAGCATGAACTGCGTTTTAGAAAGCCCAGCTGAAGAAGATGAAAAACAATGGGAGGGTTAAAGTCAAAAGCTGGAAGCCTGACATTTGCAGGGGTTGAAATAGAATGAGGAAAAGTGTGTGCATTTTTAAAACTGTCTGCATTTTACAAAGGTGTTATGTCGGGAATTTCAGACGGTATCATTTGCACACTCATTTGTGGCGTTGACATCATGACAAAACAAGCATGCATTATTAATAGCATGATATGTGACTATAGGTCTTGGTTTGAAGGGCCTGTTAAAGAAGTGCCTAGTGAGCAGCAGTATTAATAAAGAGGCAAGGCAAAGCTTCCTTCTTTGTACAACCGGCCCATTTTATAAGTCATCAATCAGATGAAACATCTATGGTGTCACCAACGTTTTAATAGAAGTAGTATTTCAATAAACTGATGCGGATGTTTCAATGAAACCAATCTCTTTAATGCTGCAAAATTCGAATATGATTAGAAAAAAACAGATACAAACACAGAGCGTGGTCTATTTCATCCTCCCTGCATCTGTCTCTCTCTCTCTTTCTTAACCCACCCCTCTCTCTCTCTCTTTTGGCTGGCAGACCTTCACCCCAACGGCCTCCTGGGTAATCGAGCCTCTAAAAGCCCGCTGGACACGACCACAAAATGGCAGTTGGTCTGGGGATAACGTGTAGCGCATACCAACACACAAACACACACACACACACACACACACACATATGAATGGACATACGCACACTGACACACAAACACATGCGTACACACACCCCACTCAGAGCTGAGCAGCATGCGATTAGCCAGACCAACGCCAACCTCCCTTACTCGCTGTTCCACAGAGACAAATGGCGGCAGAGCAGGGGGGCAACGCCTTCCACCTGTCGCTCTGCCAGGACCCTGGGGCTGACCATTAAACCCGCTAAACACTCGCACTCCAGGTATTATCCTATACCGTTTAACCTTCTAATCTAAACACTCGCACTCCAGGTATTATCCTATACCGTTTAACCTTCTAACACTGACTCTACAGCTAGTAGTATCATACACTATTCAACCTTCTAAACACTGACTCTACAGCTAGTAGTATCATATACTATTTAACCTTCTAACACTGACTCTACAGCTAGTAGTATCATATACTATTTAACCTTCTAAACACTGACTCTCCGGATATTATCCTACAACATTTAACAAGCTTAACACTCACACTCCAGGTATTTATCCATGTCATTTAATCACCTACAAACTTTCTCCAGGTATTATCCTACACCATTTAACCAGCTAACACTCCAGGTTTTAAGCAAAGAAAGATACAACGAAAGATATAGGAAATGGGAGAAAGGCGCACAAATAAAGTTACTCAACTCCAGCCTCAAACAACACAGCAAGAGTTAGAATTAGAATTAGAAAACACAGACATAGACAGAAAGACCACAAGAGAACAGCGAAACCGAGAGAACGAAAAAGGGAAGGGAAGAAGAGGGGTAGCCAGACGGAGACGGAGAGAGAGCGCGCGATGCGGAGAGTAGAGCTTTAACTGCAGGCAGAGACACAACACGTCTCCGCGTTTCCTGCAAGCAACTGGCGGCTAGAAAACTGAAATCTCAACAGAGCAACGAGAGCAGAGAAATATAATTATCACTGGTTAATATCGCCGCTCTAAACCACAGGAGATGTATTCAGGACACATGTCGCTCCGACGATGAAATATGCAGCGCTGCATTGCATTGATCAATCTCCCATAACATTCATATTTTAAACAGAGCTTCATTCTGTCAGATGTTGTCTATCACGCTGTTGAGAGAGACAGCAATGGTGGAGAGGTGACGCAACGGTTTCTCCTTGCGAGACAAGGATTCTTGGTTCGATTACGCCACAGCCATACTTGTCGGTATCCTTGAGCAAGAAAAGACCTTGAATCTGAACTTGAATTACACTGTACCGGAATTAATTGAGCTTTGCTTTGGATAAAAGTGTGCAAATTGTCAATAACAGTCAATAGAACATTGGTAACCAGTCATATATATATATTGTCAATAACAGTCAATAGAACATTGGTAACCAGTCATATATATATATATATATATATATATATAGCACTCCTCTCATGTATGTATGTAGCCTAACATGCTAACATTACATTAGATGTACGTTACTTACCACAGTGGTCACAGTGCTGTGAGGTGTGTCCTGGAGGAGGTAGACTGAGACAGCTCTGATGGGGTGTGCTTATCTGGGTTCCTGAGTCACCACTATTTTCTCTCGTATTGATATTTTCACTCTCAGCGCTTCATTGTTTCCTCTGTACACAGACGTGTGTTGTCATAATTTTCTGGGGCTAGCCCGAGCCAACATGTTGTTTGTTAAAGTGCAAAGAAAAGAGAACCAAAATGACTCATGTAGGGCAAGAAGGTTGAATGGAATAGAAAACAAACAGCCTGTTTACTTTTTTGAACAGCTTTAAAAAAAGTCCATTTAGCACTTCCTGATCTTCAGCAGTTTGAGATTGGACGTTAAAAACCATGGCAACACATATTAGTCCTAAGCACTTAAATAACACCTTAATAACGAGGTCATGTTTGAAGGCCTACTTCTTTAAATGTTCTTTGGCACTAATGGTAGCAGATTGAAATACCATGGCAACACTTCCTGATTGCTGAATGCTTAAATGTCACCTTAATTAAGTCCTTAATTAAGTCTTAATTATGTCTTACACGTTTGTTTAACCTCATGTTAGCAGATGCTAATCACTTGGGCAACACTTCCCCTGGTCCCCGTGGGGGCCCAGGGCCAGAGGGCCAACTGAACTTTGTTTGAAAAAAATATATATATATATCTGTGGCTTGACCCCACCCCTCAACAGACGTGCCCGCAGCATATGTCACTCCATTCTACCGGCCGATAAAGGCCTTGTCTCATTTGACGTATAGAGTACCAACACACACTCATTCACACACACACAGACACACACGGCAGATGCTGTGTCGTACACGCGGTGACCTGTGGTGAGTGATTACGGGTCGAGAGACAAAGGCCAGTGGGGGAGAGAGAGGTCTCATTAGCACCTCTGAAGATCCTTCGGCCGGCACAAAGACCCAGGATCACCTCTTCCTCTTTTAATGGCCGCGGCCGCTGTCCAAACTGCCACTTCTAAAGGCCACCCTCCTGGAATGTCTCCGTCCGAATAATTATTGAAACAAATTAAGATAAGAGGTCGGCTCGCTGAGGGTTCACTCTGCTGTGAAGTGTAATATCATTTATATGGGAACACAAAGGCCTTTAGAAGTCGTTAGGATTCAAGAACAAGTTAATAGATAGATTGAGAATAAACTTTCAGATTGAGTTGATAGACAGAATGATAGATTGATTATTTGATCGATTAATTTGTAGATAGATGATAGATAGCTGGATAGATTTACCTTGAAATCGATCTATCCATCTATCTAGGGTGGGGTTCATCCTCACTGTGACTGTTTAGTGTGTATAACTGAGGGGCTATCTATAGGGGCTCGCTGTTCCCTATATACATCCACTGAGTTACACACAGTCAACCGTCACAATGATGAAGAACACCAACATTGAGGGTTATGGACCATCAGAAGCGGCAGAGGTTGCACCACGGCCCTCCTGGTGCCAAACACATTGGAACACACAGGATCTATTGGATAGAGCTGTTTAACAAGTGCTTAATGGTAAATACTCAACTCCCCGCTCCAGGGGCTGTGACAAAACCCTGGCGTGGCGCCGCGCGTCCACAGACCAGGTGCTAAGTGTTTGTTTGTCTGTTCGATGATTCCGCAGTCAAACAAAGTGACTGACCGACGAGCGAGAGACACAGAGAGAACAGAGAGCGAAAGAGAGAGAGAGAGAGAGAGAGAGAGAGAGAGAGAGAAGACAGACAGAGGGAGAGCATGTGACTGAGTAGTGAGATATGTTGAGGATAGCCAGAGGAGACAGCTGATATAGAGAGCGAGAGAGAGAGAGAGCAGTGAGAGAACTGAGCGAGAGACAGAACAGAGGGCAGGGACGAAGAGGAGAGAGCGAGGAAGAAGAAGACAGAGGGGCGAGGAGAGAGAGAGAGAGACAAGAGGGCGAGAGAGAGAGAAGAGACAGAGAGACGGCAGGAGCTGCGGAGAGGAGAGAGCCGCGCGTCCACAGACGAGGTGCTAAGTGATTTGTTTGTCTGTTCGGTGATTCCGCAGTCAAACAAAGTGACTGACCGACGAGCGAGAGACACAGAGAGAACAGAGAGCGAAAGAGAGAGAGAGAGAGAGAGAGAGAGAGAGAGAGAGAGAAGAGAGAGAGAGAGAGGAGAGAGAGAGGAGAGAGAGGGAGGGGCAGAGAGAGAGGAGAGAGTTATAGTAAGAGAGAGGGGGAGAGTAAAAGTGAGTGAGTAAGACAAAGAGCACACCAGAGACAGAGAGAGAGAGAGAGAGAGAGAGAGAGAGAGAGAGAGAGAGAGAGAGAGAGAGAGAGAGAGAGAGAGAGAGAGAGAGAGAGAGAGAGAGAGAGAGAGAGAGAGAGAGAGAGAGAAGAGAGAGAGAGAGAGAGAGAGAGAGAGAGAGAGAGAGAGAGAGAGAGAGAGAGAGAGAGAGAGAGAGAGAGAGACTGAGAGACAGAGAGACAGAGAGAGAGAGAGAGAGAGAGAGAGAGAGAGAGAGAGAAGAGAGAGACAGAGAGAGACAGAGAGAGACAGAGAGAGAAAGAGAGAGATTAAAGGAGACACAGAGAGAGAGAGAGAGAAAGATAGACAGAGAGAGACACAAAGAGACAAGGTATGCGTAATCCCCAACACACTTTGCCCTGTCACATCAAACAGTAGTGGAGACAAATCTGTCTTTGATTAAAAGTTCAGGTTGCTCAATCTGTTATATTTTTCTTGTTTTTATAACCACAGTCGCGGGTCGCCCTCCACACAGTCCCCTTCCTAACACGTTTGCGGCCCCAGAAACAGGAGCAGCGTCTGGGAGTTAATTAGCTCGCTGAATGACTCACTTTGTGTTCCTTTCTTAAGCCACGCTGGCGCTCTCCGAGTCTAGTCTTATAAAAATCGAAAAGAGGATGACGTGGCAACACAGTGAGTAATTAGTTTGAGATAGAGGGAATTCCCTGGTCGTGGCGACCAGAGTGTGCATGTGTGTGTGTGTGTGTGTGTGTGTGTGTGTGTGTGTGTGTGTGTGTGTGTGTGTGTGTGTGTGTGTGTGTGTGTGTTTATTTCGGGTGTATGTGCTTGTGAGCAGGCCGGGTGAGAGAGACAGCGAGGGAGAAGGAGAGATAGAGGTGAGGAGAGCTAAAGGAAGGGAAGGGGGGGAGGGGGAGGCAGAGGAAGAGGGAGATGAAGAAAGGATACTTTTTTCTGTTGTGCTTGTGAAGCAGCCCGCTAAGTGCATTAGTGGGGATGTGACTAGAGTTTGTCTGTTTCATAGCGCAACGGGTCTGGGAATCAGGAAAACGTTTTGCTAAATTCCTCAACAGAAAGCGAGGAGGGCAATGGTCCAAATCCAATCAGACAAAAACACATACGCACACGCTCACACATACACAGACACGTACGCACACACATTTTATTCCGTACTGTTAAACTGATACTAGCTACGCAGTTGGTTTTATGCAGAAGACACTTAAATAGTGAGTAGAGGGATAGGATAGTAAGTAAGTAGTAAGTAGTGGTTAGTGTGTTTGACCCCCATCAAGGGTTCTGGGTTCAAATCCCAACTCTACAACAATTACAATTAGGGCATTTGGCAGACACTTTTATCCAAAGCGACTTACATCGGTTAATACACACATTGACACACCGACGGCAGAGTCAACCACGCAAGGCGACAACCAGCTCGTCAGGAGAAGTTAGGGTTAAGTGTCTTGCTCAGGGACACATCGACACTCAGCTAGGAGGAGCTGGGGATTGAACTAGCAACCTTTCGATCAACATGCAAGGCGACAAGCCAGCTCGTCAGGACGAAGTGTTAGATGGTGGTGTGTAGGAATGGAGGCATTCTTATGTAAGATGCCTGACCCATACTTGCTTTGTAAGCAGCACAGACTAGACTTAAAAGGCGAGGAAATACCAAAGTTGTACCAGAATAATGTATAAGAATAATAATTGAAAGAGTCATGTATAAGGGATGAAAACAGAGCCACGGTTAGCTAGAAGCAAATCTGCCTTCATGAGGCCAAAGAACCCTATGGTTCTCTTTGTGAAGAAATGGATTCCAGGATACAAATAATTAAAGTTTAAAGAGTTCCTTTCTATGGGTTAATCGATGTAAAGCTAGGTTTATTAAGCCGTGCTCTGTGTGGCGTACCAGGAGCATCCCTTTTATCTAGTTTTGGTGTCTGCTCTCATCAATGTAGAAATGGATAACTGTCGCGGCTGAAATGATTGCGTTTGTAAATGAAGGTTCCATCAATCTGTCCAGGAGAAAAAGGATTATTCAAATGTGACCAGCACAACGCAGGGACTCTGAAATGTGGAGGCGATAATGAGGGCCACTAACTACAGCACTCCACTAGAACCAAATAACCATATTTTATTTTTTCCTTACTTTCTTGTTTTCTCAAAGACGACAACAGATCCGCGTCTTTGAGTCTCTTTTGCTTGGCCTTTTACTTACTTTAGGTCGCATTGGAGGGAACAGGCTGTCCTCTGAGACGCATCAAGAATATGATAATCGATGCACTCTATTTTGATAAGGACTAAGAGTACCGGGCACAAATGTCAACCCTAACTGTTGTATCATCGTCTGAAATGCCACCGCTCCAAGATAGGGCCCTCGAGATGTGCAGTAAAAGAATGGGTGTCTATTGTAGAGTTACTGTATACAGCCTACAGTGGACCTAAATTGACCCTGAATATCCAAAACAGTTTTTTCAAATGTAGTTTTTTGTAGTTAGTGATGCAATTACCATTAAGTACCATTATGTTTTGATCATTTTAAGTGATTCCATAATTCCATCTTGCTCTTTGTTGACTGAAGCCATCGGGCATGGACGATGTTTCAGAATTTGCATTTGACTTGGAAATGTTCCTGTTTTCTGTCTCTTACGGTAAGCCGGCAAGACAAACCATTTCTAAATCCAACAGTTTGTGACATCGCAAGTGGGAGTGTAAATTTCCCCTGGTAGGTCAAATAGAGGCCCTTTAAAACCAACCACAGCCTCAGCCGCCATAGTGACCTTGATAGCTCTCTAGGAGCATTCATTAATGGGTACTTGTGTTTGGGAAAAAGGGTTTAATTGAGGCAGCAAACGAAGGCCAGAGCCATGGGACTGTGGCAATTCCCTGCGGTAAAGGCTAGCTTAGTTCCCATGGTAGCGCTAAACCAAATGATGTGGCTAACAAGGTTGCTCTGACCTTGACTTACATCTCAGGCCACTGTTAATCAAAATCTCCCAACTCAATGCTGTAGCTCAGGAGGTAGAGCAAGTTGAATGGTAACCGGAAGGTTGCTAGTTCAATCCCTGGCTCCTTCTGGCTGAGTGTCAAGGCGTCCCTGAGCAATGCACCTAACCCGAACTGCTCCCGCCGAGCTGGCTGTAGCCTTGCATGGTTGACAACGCCGTGAATGTGTGTAGGAATAGTTGTACTAACCGCAAGCAATATCAAATCACCAAAAAGCGAAACCGCGCTTGCTAGCTGGCTGGGTGGTGATAGGGATCACGTCGTCATTCTTCTCTCAGAACAAAGGTTGTCACCCACCAGGTGCATCACGTACCGCCTCTGTTCAGGGCTGGTACAGAAAGAACCATCCAGGATCGCGTTGAACAGTCTGTTTGACAGTCTTAACGCCAGCTCAAATTGCTCAGGCGCCAGAACACCGTGATCTCTGGTGTTGTGATTGGGAGGATGGGGATTGCGTCATATTTTGGTATTTGTAAGGGACCGAGGAAGCTGCAGGTATGAAGTGTTAAAATGTCATTTGATGCTTTCCCAGCACGCAACAATGAGCCTTAAACAACACTAAACTCTATGCCATAACCCTTTGCCACTTCCATGCTTTATCTTGAAAAGACATTTAAAAGAGCAGAGGCTTCAAACTAAAGAAAGCAAAGCAATGCAGACATCACCTGAGCAGGTGAGAAAGAAAGAGAGAGAGAGAGAGCAAGAGAGAGAGAGAGAGAGAGAGAGAGAGAGAGAGAGAGAGAGAGAGAGAGAGAGAGAGAGAGAGAGAGAGAGAGAGAGAGAGAGAGAGAGAGAGAGAGAGAGAGAGAGAGAGAGAGAGAAATAGAGCAAGAGGGAGAAAGAGAGAGTAAGAGGGAGAGAGACAGAGAGCGAGCCAGTAAGAGAGAGAATGAGCTAGCCAGAGAGAGAATGTGCCAGCAAGGGAGAGAGAGAGAGAGAGAGAGAGAGAGAGAGAGAGAGAGAGAGAGAGAGAGAGAGAGAGAGAGAGAGAGAGAGAGAGAGAGAGAGAGAGAGAGAGAGAGAGAGAGAGAGAGAGAGAGAGAGAGAGAGATTGCCAGACAACCACCACACACCTGATGCTGGTCATGCTTCCGGTCTCAGAGCCCAGCTTGCATCTCTCCAGCTGGGTGGCCACGATCTGTCGCTCCGCCTCCAACTCCCTGGTCAGACGCTCAAACTGCAGCTCCTGGGAAAGGGAGAGAAGAACTTAGGTTACATAATTTTACTCTTTTACCTTATACATCATAGCTCCCTATTCCCCCAAAAATAAATGCGTTATTACTAATAGCAATTCTAATATTATATCATTCAAGAAAATGTCATTCTATATTTTCAAAGCCAATAAGGGTGGCTCCGATTGAATTGAAATTGAATTGAGAGAGAGGGAGAGAGAGAGAATGAGAGCGAGAGTATAAATGATCTGCAATGATATCGCTCTATTCAAGCCAAAATGATTTCTAGACATTATGTATCACATTCACGTTCACAGAGCAATAGGATGTCGAACGGCTCTTTGGGTATAGTAAGGTGCCTTGCTCAAGGACTTCAGTACTGCTGCACAGCACAGACAATGAAAGAGTTATAGAAAAGCATAAAAGTGTGAGAGAGAGAGAGAAACAAAGAAAGAAGAAAGAGAGAAAGAGAGAGAGAGAGACTGACAGAGACTGATATATGGAGAGTTCTGCAAAGGGACTGACAGACTGACAGACAGAC
>OLKM01000371.1:304254-311754 GCA_900291075.1 Melanogrammus aeglefinus | reverse complement strand
CACCCGTTCCTATTGCTGTCTGTGAAGGGATTTAACATGTCTTCTCTGCACATGCTCACAAAATACATTTGGAATTTTGGTGGGATGCAGATGAATTGTTGACTAAAGATATCCGCTGAAGGGAAGTACTCGTCTTATCTCTTTTAATATGGGTTTTAGAGTTGTTTGTACCTTACAGTAGCCCTGAACAGGTCTTCTACTCAGGGGAAAACAGGAAGTACCTGCAGTGGAGAGCTGGATGTTGATAATGACACCTTCAGATCGAACCCTGGACTCATCTCACGCATACATAATCTAAGAAGTAGTCTCCCCCAATTGGTTAGTCCGTGTGTCAGGCATTCAGTGGGTCAGTTGGTCAGTTGGTCAAATATTTAGTCAGGCAGTCAGTCAGTCAATCAGCCAAACATTAAGTCAGTCAGTCAGTCATTTAAACATGAAAGTCAGTCAAGCATTTAGTAGGGCAGTCAGTCAGTCAGTCAGTCGGATAAACATTCAGCAAGCCAGTAAGTCAGTCAGTTGGTTAAACATTTAGACAGTCTTTCGGTCCGGTGTTCTGGCTGCTACCCTAGCGCTCCCCTCATGTTACTGTGGGCTCACTGCCAATGGAACGCCACAGGTGTGTGTCTGTGGCTGTCATAACATACATGCACACCTGTATGCCAATGGAAACACAGATGAATACACAAACTCATGCTTGCACATAAGTACACACACACACACACACACACACACACACACACACACACACACACACACACACACACACACACACACACACACACACACACACACACACACACACACACACACACACACACACACACACACACACACACACACACACACACACACACACACACACACACACACACACACACATACACACACCCTGTGTTGGCCTCTGGAGATCAGAGGTAATCTAATGAAGTCAACACAGACATTATAAAGAGAGTTAGCAAGAAGTAGATAGAGAGAGAGAGAGAGAGAGAGAGAGAGAGAGAGAGAGAGAGAGAGAGAGAGAGAGAGAGAGAGAGAGAGAGAGAGAGAGAGAGAGAGAGAGAGAGAGAGAGAGAGAGAGAGAGGCTCACAGTTTCTGGCACGGGAAATGCCTCCACAGCATGCAGACATTAAAAATAAAGCGGACTCCCTCCTATGTTTCCTCCTTCTCTGTATCCCGCTACTCAGGAAAGGAGTACCACTGAATAAATAATTGTTCTACGTTAAAATCCCTCCTTATTAATTAAAAGGAAGAAAAAACTTGTTGAGGACTGCTGTTGCCGATTTAATAAATTAACCATGCGTTAAACGAAGGCCATAATTAATCCAAAATATGTAAATAGTTGCCAGGGCAACCCGAACTAAAGAAAGAAAGAAAAGCTATTCAATGCGAAGATCGTTCATGCTTACAATTAAATCTGGTTACTGGCATCGTTGTAAGAATAACAAAACACAAAAATATCTTTACAAGTAGAAAGAGTGTTGCCCTTAACTGCCGCCTGTGTCGGTTAGTAAGTGTCCGAGACAATAGTCTGTAATGAAGTCAAAGATGGAGATGGCCAACATTTCCCTCGCCGTAGCTGTTTAGTCTGCCTATAATGAGGTGATGACAGGTGAGGCCGGAGCGCTCTAAAGAGTATAATTAGCACCGGAACCTTTAACTGTCTGAAAGGCTCCGGTTACTTTTACAACGTTCTATTCTAAATGATTTGTATTTCACCTTGCTTATCTTGAAATATTTCAAGATAGTATTTCCTGTTTCTACGCTGAGAGTGAGATATTTAGCGATTAGCATTGGCTGATCTTAAGGCTAGAGTAATGCGTTGACACTCTTCTTACTCCTTCCAAATGTAAAATATTATAACTGTGTCAGCCTACCTTTCACTGTTACTCCCTCGCTAACAGGCTATCTGCATGGGCATAGTGCCATACAGGGCATATTTAGCTGTCCTTGAAATTTAATAGAAATGGTTTTATATTTAGCTAGCAGCCTCTTCTCTCCTTCATACTATCAGCCTATTCCCTGTATTTTCTGTTTTGAAAATCAACCACTTCTGACATCACTAGTGGGCGTGTCCATCTAGATGTGTGCTGGATAGATCAGTCTACCAGCCTTCCCAGTGGACCGTAGCAAACGTTGCTCGTCTATCCTTCATACATCTATAGGTGGACATGCCCACTTGTGATTTCAGAAGAGGCAGATTTTCAAAACGGCTTGTAGCGGCTAATCACACTCACACCTGGTGGTACAATATGTCACCTTTCAACGTGCACTCAGCTGTACTGTTTTGACCAACAGCAACAAAATCTAAAAATGTTACGTCTAATAATGTAACCTGCTTAATATCGGATTCAAAGAGACATGATAAAAACAGTAAAGAATCCTGGAAGAAATGCTTAACAGACCAATTAACAGAGCAAACCATTAACCTATTGTTGCTACATTCATCCTTACCATCAGTTAATGAGAAACCGATTGAACCAATTTGTTCTAGAAAAAGAAACTGTATGTCTCAAGATAGGTAGACGGTTCTACTACTGCATTTATGCAACGTAATAAGGACAGACCCGCTGACACACACACACACACACACACACACACACACACACACACACACACACACACACACACACACACACACACACACACACACACACACACACACACACACACACACACACACACACACACACACACACACACACACACACACACACACACAGCTTCTGCCAGTGTCTGTCGGGTGAGATGATGGATGAGGCGGGTCTCAAAGCTGACAGATGTGTTGAATAAGACGGCTAATGGCTGATCAATCCACCGAGGGGCCCCGGGGCTCCTGAGGGCCCTCGGGCACAGGGGGCCTGAGAGGTCTGAACAAGCGGTCTCCCGGCGTGACCAGACATAGAACCACACAATGTGATTGGCAGGAAGGCCAAGGAACATGTGGCCTGGTCGGGATTGTGCACTGGGGTGTGTTGTGTTGTGTGTGTGTGTGTGTGTGTGTGTGTGTGTGTGTGTGTGTGTGTGTGTGTGTGTGTGTGTGTGTGTGTGTGTGTGTGTGTGTGTGTGTGTGTGTGTGTGTGGTGTGTGTGTGTGTGTATGTGTGTGTGTGTATACAGTATATGGCATGTTGTATGTGTGTGTGTGTGTGTGTGTGTGTGTGTGTGTGTGTGTGTGTGTGTGTGTGTGTGTGTGTGTGTGTGTGTGTGTGTGTGTGTGTGTGTGTGTGTGTGTGTGTGTGTGTGTGTGTGTGTGTGTGTCTGTGTGCGTGTGTGTGTCTAGGAGATGTTGGTCTTCCATGTCCGTCATGCCGGCTGACCCTGACTGCTCGAGCAAATCCAACTGAGTAATCTATTTAGGTGACCTCCCACACTGGCCACAGCCCCCAACCCCCCCCGGTCCACGGAATAGTAGTACAAACACAATGCAGGGAATACTATCTGAGCCAATGAGGTGAGAGGAAAACAATGACATCACTGTAGTGAGGTGTGTGCAGACAATGGCAAAGCTTCGAGAGAGCGAGCAGAGAGAGAGAGAGAGAGAGAAAGAGACAGGGAGAGACAGGTAGAGAGAGGGAGAGAGAGAGGGAGAGACAGGGAGAGAGAGAGGGAGAAAAATGGAGGAATAAATACAGAGAGGGATAAAAATAGCAGGAAAATAAGAATTTGAGAGAGGGAAACAGATGGGGGGAGAGATGGATGAAGAGCCCCAGACCACGGGAGGTAGATTGAAAGTGACATAGGGGAGAGAAAGAGGGGGAGAGAGAGGGAGAGAGGGAGAAAAGATAAAGAAAGAAGAGCTACAAAATAGTAAAAAAGACGTTTCGGTTGTTGGCCATCGTCCAGCTGGCGTCCTGTTCTCCTCCATGGAGTGTTTGTGCATGTGTTGGACCACGCACATGCGTGTGTGCGTGTGTGTGTGTGTGTGTTTGACCTACTTCGGAATGGCCTGCCAGAATGTCACTTTTCACTACTGGCTTTTTCGCTTATGAAAGGTTGAAATGATGAAGATGTAATCTCTCCCACTCTACCGCTGCCTCTCTCTCTCTCCCTCCTTCTCTGTCTCTCTTTCTGCATGGACACAAACACATACTCTCACTTTTCCTCTCACTGTCACACAAACATTTTATCCGACTATGGGCTAAAAGCAAAACATCTAAGAGTTTGTTTGTGTGTGTGTGTGTGTGTGTGTGTGTGTGTGTGTGTGTGTGTGTGTGTGTGTGTGTGTGTGTGTGTGTGTGTGTGTGTGTGTGTGTGTGTGTGTGTGTGTGTGTGTGTGTGTGTGTGTGTGTGTGTGTGTGTGTGTGTGTGTGTGTGCGTGTGTGTGCATGCTGTGTGTCTGCGTATGTACTGCATGTGTGTGTCTCTATGTGTGTGTGTGTGACCTGGAGAGCTAAATCAGGCTTGCTGAAGCAGTGTCTGCTGTCAGGTGTTTCTACTCCCAGGCCATGCAGCTCACTGTATCCCCTCCACGCAGACACACTCCCCAATCCCACTCAGCTGGATACACTGCCCAGAACATAGAGCCAAGAGACAAGTGGAGCTACAGGCAACCTGGACCTTCATGCATTAAAGATACTGCTCCAGGCCCCTATCCACACTTCACCCAAGAGCATGCTGGGATTTATTCTCTCTTTAAGAACGGGTCTGTATTCAGGAGTTATTATATTTAACTATTGTATATTCAGACAAATGAGGACAGTAGTGTCGTAGTTCCATCGCAAAAGGTTCTAGGTTCGACCCCTAGGTCTGCAGATTACCTTGAGCGAGATGCTCTCCAACCCCCACCTCTTCATTCACGATACCTGATATCTGAATTCACTGTGAATCTCTTCCACTAAAAGCTAAATGAGTGAATACTAAATCTTCAAACACACACAGACAGGCAGACAGACAGACTGGCAGACCGACAGACACACAGGGGCAGGGCGCTCACCTGCTCCTTGACCGAGGCGAGGATGGCAGAGGTGGTTTCAGACTCGGAGCCGTCGCCGTTGGACGCGTTGAGGACGGGACTCAACATGGCGACCGCGTTCACACACTCCCTCTGTCACTGGTTGGCCTCCTGGTGCACACAGCCAAACACAAAACACACAGGGGGAGATTAGCTACAAGTCCAAATTTTCCCAGCAACAGTTGCCCCCCCCCCCTCCTGAAAGACACACAATAACACATTTCATATAAAGCATGTCAATTATTAATAAATAGTTATTATTTGCAGGAAACATTCAACATGCCAAAAGCAGTTGTGGGAGAAACCACAAAACGTATACTGACAGTATTTAAATTGATTTGCACATCACAACAAGACACACAGACACTGCCAGATTGTGTGAATCTATTCAATGTGTGCGTGTGTGTGTGTGTGTGTGTGTGTGTGTGTGTGTGTGTGTGTGTGTGTGTGTGTGTGTGTGTGTGTGTTGTGTGTGTGTGTGTTGTGTGTGTGTGCTGTGTGTGTGTGTGTGTGTGTGTGTGTGTGTGTGTGTGTGTGTGTGTGTGTGTGTGTGTGTGTGTGTGTGTGTGTGTGTGTGTGTGTGTGTGTGTGTGTGTGTGTGTGTGCATGTGCATGTGCGTGTGTGTGCAGGCATGTGTTTCTGTGTGTGTGTGTGTGTGTGTGATTCATCTCAAATGCTCCTACCATTTCTCTCAATTTTCTCATTTTCTCCTCTCCTCCTCCCTCCCTCTCCCCCTCTCTCCCTCCCTTCCCTCTCTCTCTCACTTTTGGACATGTGCAAGTCTCTCGATCATCCATTTCGGCCATCTTTGACACCCAGATAAAAAGCAAGTTGTGCTAAATGCCCTCTTTATCCCTCGCTGTCTTTCACTCATCCTCTCTCTCTCTCTCGTCGCTACAACCAGTGCCGAGTTAAGAGCTGGAGTCAAGCGACGCCTGAGAGCAGAGACAGGGAGAGAAGAAACGGGGTGAAATGAGAGGAGGACAAAGGAGAGGTGATAGGGGGACAAGGAGAAGGAATATGAGAGGAGGGGAGATGAGGAGAAGATAAAGGAGATAGGGGACATAAAGGGAGAAGATGACGAAAGGGGAGAGCAGAAAGGAGGGTAGCCAGGGGAGGGGAGAGGTGAAGGAGGGGAGAGGACGAGGAAGGAGAGGGGACAAGGGAGCAGAGAGGATGGAAGGGTGGAGGAGGAGAGGAGAACATGAAAATAGAGGGGAGCAGAGGAACTTATACAAGAGGAAAGGAGAAAAGGGGAAAGGAGAGGAAGAAGAAGAGAGAAGGGATGAGAAGTATATTATGGGGTAGCACCGGGCAACATGCCACTGGAGCACGGATGGTACAGTACAACGACTTCCCCATCCAAAGGCCGAGCTCGAGAAATATGACCCAAAAAAATTATATTTTTTAAAAAGCTCCACAAACTAAAGATGATCTGTTCCCGCAGAATCACGCAACGTTTGAGACGAACGCCGGCCCCCAAAAGATACCAGAGCCTCTCTAACTGTCTCTGAACATTATGTACATCAAGCAAAGCCTGTCTGCATGACGCCAAACACGCACTGGAATCCTTTCATGTTGTCGCCTTTATCTTTTTCAATTTGGGCCGGGAATTTGAACAAGACATTTTAATGTCACTTGGTGGACAATGTGAGAGCGAAAAAAATAACTATGTGTGACAAACTATAGCAGGGTGCGAAACGTTTATGACCAGCTCGGAAATTTCAGCTGAATTTCTTGTTGAGGTCTAAGAAGTCGAAGAAGCTAGGCAAGACGGTTTTACATGAACGCCCCGCACGGTTCACATCATCGCCGATGTGCACAATTATCTGATGGAGGAGGAAGAAACAAAATACGTTGGCGCATCACATGACACCTGTGCGGAAGCTCCGCCTGTGCGGTTGGTGTCACGTGACGCATGAGCCAATCAGGTTCCACTTCCTCCTATAAGCGCTTCCTGGGGATCAGGGATGTATCTAAACACTACCCTCTCCCCTTCCCAGGCCTTCATCGATCATCATTAGTCCAGAAGTATTCTGTTTGTCCCGTCTCTTTCTCTATTTGTCCAAATCAATTCATCATCCTCTTCTCTCCCTCCCACCCCACATATCTCTCTCTCTCTCTCTCTCTCTCTCTCTCTCTCTCTCTCTCTCTCTCTCTCTCTCTCTCTCTCTCTCTCTCTCTCTCTCTCTCTCTCTCTCTCTCTCTCTCTCTCTCTCTCTCTCTCTCTCTCTCTCTCTCTCTCTCTCTCTCTCTCTCTCTCTCTCTTCATCTGTTGAATTTTTAAGTCCATTACTTTGTTTTGTTTTGTTTTGTTTTGATTGGTAGGCGCACAGAAATCCAAGCCATCATCATTATTGTCATAATTACAGTAATGATCATGTCCGTCGTTATCACAACGACATCTATCTTTGGCTTCTGCTTCTTCTCCTTCCCTCCTCCATCTCTCCATCCTTATCCCTTGACCTCCGCTGATCCACTGTTCAGCACTGTTCCGCTCGCTCCCACTTCTGCTTGGACAGCCCATGGTGAGATTTAGATACAAAGA
>OLKM01000371.1:224254-301754 GCA_900291075.1 Melanogrammus aeglefinus | reverse complement strand
CCTTGCCATCCATAACTTTTAAATACTATTACAACAACAGTTGTTTTCACGCCAATTTAACACCAACAGCAGTTTGTTACACTGCTGCACAACAACAAATATCCCTTGTTAGCCTACACAACATACCCTGAATCCCCACTGGACGACTGGTTGGTTGTCGGTAACCATGGCAACACTTGGGTCAATTACCGGAGGCCTTCTGCTTGATGTTTGACCCTGGCCGCATTTATTTTTTTGACATACATAAACTTAGTATGTGTTTGTGTATGCGTTTAGAACCATTGGGAAACGCTCCACATGGGCGATAGCGAGTTCATATGTCACATATCACTGAGGCAGAGGGTAGGATGTATCAGGGTATGGATCCAAGGACATGTCACTCAAGCCACTAGAGTATAAGGCCTCCGCTATCCTTGCGTTTTCCCTCAAAGATGCTGCTGTCTCGCTTTAGGATAACAGCGTGTCCCAATGGAGTAGTATTTCATTTAAAACAGAACAAATTCCAAGACACACTAGTACTCTGTCAAAGCCTGAGGCACTGACCTTAAACAACAGCACTTCACTTGTTAAAACACTCCAACACTTGGGTGAGGAACATCTGATCCCAATACACAACTGTATGTGTGTGGGGGGGGAGGGTTTACGTGTGTGTGTGTGTGTGTGTGTGTGTGTGTGTGTGTGTGTGTGTGTGTGTGTGTGTGTGTGTGTGTGTGTGTGTGTGTGTGTGTGTGTGTGTGTGTGTGTGTGTGTGTGTGTGTGTGTGTGTGTGTGTGTGTGTGTGTGTGTGTGTGTGTGTGTGTGTGTGTGTGTGTGTGTTTGTGTGCGTGCGTGTATGTGTGTGTGCCTTGTTAAAGCCAGGGCATACTGAAGCACACCCATTAGCAATAACTTTATGAGATTTGATATGGTATCTGACATTACTAAGGACATAAAATAAGACTGTTGAGTCCACGCCTTCACTCACGCCGATGTCTGGATCTCGTCACAATTATATGTTGCATTCACAAATATACAGTTTGTTCTACCAAACAGCAACCGTGAGAGTTGGCAGCTCTGAGCAACACAAGGTCTGCGTTATCACATCCGTTCACTGAGCCGGCCTATTGGTTGGAAAACGCTGACTTTAGCCCGAAGCACGTGGACCGCGACCCCAGCGGTCCTGTGTTTTTTCCCCTTGCGTCGTGCAGGCCTCACAAGTGTAACGTTATTTTGTAGCCTCCCACGACACCGCCACCGGCGTTGGGCTCCAATGTGGACAGAATGTGGACAGCCCCAAACAGAGGAGAAAGGCGACGCAGCCTTAGATACACCTCTGTCAGACTCCCCTCATCCCGCCGGCCTGCTGTTCAAACCACCACAGTGTTCAGCGTGTTATAGATCATTAACGTCCCAATGTGGTTAACCTCGCAGCTGGTGGCCGTGCAGACAACACACACACACACAGACACACACACACACACACACACACACACACACACACACACACACACACACACACACACACACACACACACACACACACACACACACACACACACACAGTTACACACACACACACACACACACACACACACACACACACACACACACACACACACACACACACACACACACACACACACACACAGACACACCCATGTAAACCCTCTCCACACACACATATACACACACACACAAACACACCATGCTTCTGTTACGTAACAGAAGTCGGGACGCGCGCATCCCGATTTTACACACACACAAAAAAACCGAATTACTTTCCGATACTGGGTTTACGCTGTTGCTGTTGTCTTTTGTTGTTGTTTGTTCTCCCTAATGAAGCAGGTCAGCACCGTTGGGACGCTCAGCAGATTGGCGGGAGCCCCAGCCCGCAGCATCAATTAAGTCCAGAAGCACAAAGGAGGCCCGTGGACAACAAGCGCTGTGAACGCCAGCACCACGGCCAACGCTGTGTTAGACACACCCAGGGCGCCGCTCTCAGAAGGGCTACAGCTAAAGAGAGCTTTGGACCACCGAACCTTCATTAACATAATTAAATCAGGATGAAAGACAGAGAGTGAGAGAGAGAGAGAGAGAGAGAGAGAGAGAGAGAGAGAGAGAGAGAGAGAGAGAGAGAGAGAGAGAGAGAGAGAGAGAGAGAGAGAGAGAGAGAGAGAGAGAGAGAGAGAGAGAGAGAGAGAGAGAGAGAGAGAGAGAGAGAGAGAGAGAGAGAGAGAGAGAGAGAGAGAGAGAGAGAGAGAGCGAGAGAGCGAGAGAGCGAGAGAGAGAGAGGACAGAAGTGCAAGAGTAAAAACAAAGCAGGGAGAGAGAACCGTGAAAAGAATTGAGATGGAGAAAGCGCGAGAAAGAAAGCGAGAGAGAGGGGACAGAGTGGAAGAGAGAGAGAGAGACAGAACAAGGAAGGGCTGAATAATCTCTTTCACCTTTAAATCAATAGGCAGCCGGGTGTGCCCAGAGCAGGTCAGAGTACATTAAGGCTTCCATTAACCTGATTCAATTGTGACCACGGAGCGTACTTACACCTTGCTGGATCTGTCTGAGGTGGCACTGGGGCCAGACTAACTCCTGATGCGGTCTGGCTGATGCGGATCACATAACTATTACATCACGCTGCGCTAATGCATCTCTGTATTGCATTACAGCGACACCTTGGGTTGATTAGCATTAGCATTTTGTCTGCGGTTTTCGGTGGCATGGTAACTGAAACAACAGGTGAGTGATAATGGGCTAGAACTTTTAATCTTGTAGAAGAGTCAGACGCTCTCTCACTGTGGGACCTTATAGATAATAGTCATGAGTAGGATCGGATGCATTTGTATTTATTCACTGTTATAAGTTACTTTGCAGACATATTTATCCCAAATTATTCAGATGGAATTCAGATACATGTCAGTACTAGCAGGTAAGGTAGGGGTTTGACAGTAAAGAGACAGGTCATTAAGTAGAAGGTGGGGGTTAAACAGAGCAGAGACAGGTCATTGAGCAGCATGTAGGGGTTACACAAAGAATACAGAGACAGGCCATTAAGGTCTACGTAGACGTTGGACAGCCAGAGACATGTCATCAAGGAGCAGGTAGGGGTTAGACAGTACAGAGACAGCCCTTAAGGTGCAAGTAGGCGTTGGACAGTCCAAAGACATGTCATCAAGGAGCAGGGAGGGGTTATAGAGTGAATATAGAGAAAGGTCATTCAGGAGCAGGTAGGGGTTAGACAGTCCAGAGACTGGTCATCAAGGAGCAGGTAGGGGTTAGGCAGTGAATATAGAGACAGGTCATTAAGCAGCAGCTAGGGGTTACACAGTGAATAGGTAGGGGTAGGGGTTAGACAGTCCAGAGACTGGTCATCAAGGAGCAGGTAGGGGTTGGACAGTACAGAGAGTCAACATTGTGATAGCTTGAGTTGACACATGGAGAAGATACTAATCTCCTGGTCAATAAAGGGATATTATGAATCTGATTGAACACATGCAGGAAGGTTAGGAACGGAGAATGTTTGGATCTGGCAAATTGACAATAGTGCCAGTACTAAAGAGTACGTGCCAACAGGGTAATCAATATAAATCGATATTATTCATCACTGGACGCCTGCCAACAAGGACATTTGTGTTCAAGAACAAAAAAACAACAACAATATTATAGTGGCTAGGGTGCTCCTGGCCACCTCCTTACACTGTCAATATTCAGTAGACAATGTCAAGAATTGTTTTTTTTTATTTCATAGTCTTTAGCTTCCAACTGCCAATATTGATTTATGTTTAAAGCAGTTCTGTTAGGGCAGCCCACCGGAAACATGGCTGAAATAATGTTCTTCCTGACAGTTCTTCCGATTCAACCGATATGAAGGCTTTTGATGCATTCACTACCAGAAAAGACCAACACACACACATCCACATCCACACGCAGCATACAGACAGACACACACAACCTCTTATTGGTTATACAATGATCTGCTGCAGACTGGAGGGTGTGTAGACAAGAGTGTATGTGTGTATGTGTGTGTGTGTGTGTGTGTGTTTTTCTTGTTAATTATGAACCAACAAGAGAGTGAGACGGAGTGCAACGGGCCAGACAAAGGCGGCTAATTAAAAACGTTTTTGCGACACCGACAGTAAACAAATGGCAAAAGCGGGGAACATGGCCGGCCACTCCGCACACATTACACACCAACATGACAACGCGACAACACAGCAACACGACAACGTGACGCAACACAATGTGAATCAGCATAAACAAATTAAACAAACTGCTGTTGCTCTCAGACACGCAAGGCACACAACAGCGACCACATTATCACCATGGTAACACTACAATCCCATCATCGTTGCCAAGGGTCATAGATCAATGAGATCTTATTCATAACATGCATATGCATGGCTACACACGCACATACACACAAATAACAACACTAACACACCCACACACTGACATACTGACAAACATTCCTACACACAAATATAATGTTTAGAGTGTATGTCTATTGGTTTGTGTTTATCCAATCGTCTGCATGTCATTTGACTTCCTGGGTCCCTATCTAAAAATTGTAATGTCATGTTGAAGAGGTCCTTATCTACAGCTAATGTCCAGAGTCAAAAATGAAATTTCCACTTCATGTTGACTTTAACCCTTAAAAGGGAGAAAGAGGATCACGTGCACGCGCTCAACGTGTGGACACATCTCTATAAATGACCCCTCCTCCTCTACCTCCCTCCACCTAATGATACAGCTCTGTATTCAGCACACAGAGGAGGGGAGGCTAAAAATAAAAATAAAATCAACAACATGAATTATACATGGTTTTTTTTTCTCCATTTGCTCCTACCGCAGCTACGCTACGCGGCTGAGGCATTGCAGGGTTTAATTACAGAGAGAGACACACACACAATCAAGCTAGCAGTAAACACAGTGCTTGCTAATTAAATGTGGGCTGACCGACAAAAACTAAAATCAAAACAGCAGAAAACAGAATGCGCTGTGAATGGATGTCAGGGTGTTAGGCCTACATATGGTCAACATGGACTTTGTGTATTTGTCATGCTACTGTATTATGTGTCGTTTTTGAGCAGTAACGTTTAATGCTTTTGGCTACATTTAATTTTACACTCCGATCTCTTGCACACGCATGCATTCTTTATCCTTGTGCATCCCGCACCCTCTGTAAGTAACCAGCTAATCCATAGCTATGCTAACCCAGGCGAGCACCACTTTCCCTGTGAGGGCAAAGATGATAATACTTTCCGCTGTGACTTCCACAGAATATCATTTAAATGGTTAAAGGTCTACTACTACTGCTTCAACTACTTCCGCAGTGCCTAGTGTAAAGTCACAGTTCGACTTTTATGAATTTATGAAAGGTCTCCGCCGACACACCGAGCTGTACGCTATGTCCTTTGGGTATAACGACATCCAGCTAGTGTGGTAGCAGAATGTGTGGAGAGATGAATCAAACTGCCCTCAGTGGAAATCTTTTGAAACTGCTCACAAAGCATATTCATATGTTTGGTACTCAGAAAGATTTCTTCGGGGTAGAGTGTGGTATTTACTGTTCTATTATTTCAAGTATTGCTGGATTGTTTGTGTTACCATAGGGTGTGAGTGTGACAGACAGTTTGTTGTGAGACATAATGAATGACTCGATCAGAGCAGTGTTAATTAGGCCACAGTGTTAGTGAAGAAGGCTTTTCAATTTTGGCCTCCCTTATCATGGAACAGATTCCGGATACATTTTACATGGTAGAAACTTTCCATCGTTCAAAAGTTAATGTGGAATCCAAATGATTTCAAAACTTGTACCTTCCAATTTCTGTTATACGTTTTAACACCATTTGAAATGTGAATTTTGCTTGTTTTTGGCCTGGTCTCTCTGACAAAATAGAGTTCTAATCTCAAGATATCAATCTGGTTCAACAAAAGTTAAAAAAAATAGATAAAAATGAGAGGAAGATAGGAATAAATAAAAAGAAGATGCTCAGAGATTACCAGTAGGCCCTATTTGTCTGAAATTGGTACAAGCAAATAGTTATCTTCAAACAAAGAAAATATGCTTCACTTAGCACTGTTTCCACTCTTAATCCTCTGCTGTAATCTTGGCTCTCACTCAAAGGAAAAAGAGGTTATGGTATCTTAAAGGTTGGGTATGGGATTTATGAAATGCCAGCAGATTTTAAAAACACATAACTCAAATGGTGCTACCCCCTCTCCTTCAACGCTGACTCTGACTCCATCCATTCCAAGTACATGGACTCGCAATCATGCACGAGCGAGAACACAGATGCGTGAGAACAAGCCATTAGCTAGTTAGCTAGCTCCAGTAGCTACCGCAGGATAACAACAAACAGAAGCTTGCTCTGGGTCCGGAGCTCTGAGTATGTGCACGAAGGGGTCATGCGTGGGGAGCGGGGGAGGGGGAGTGCAGTATGACCGTTTGATTGACGTACTTACAGTCCAATGCCACTCGGTGGTTGTGGAAATCATTGGCTGGAGTATTTCGAGCCCTGTCCGTTCCACAGATGATTGACTTGTTTAATTTTCATGTCAGTACTTCTAACTCAGGGGCTGTAAGTGGGTTATGAGAATGATTTCAAGTAATTTTGCAAAAATGGCCCAAAAAGAGAATTCCATACCCAACCTTTAAATGGTAAATATTGACAAATAATATGTGTAATATTGACTTTGTTAAGTATCTTAAATTGTTCTTCATATAGCTAGAATTAATTTATGATTCAAACCTAAATACAAAGAAATATTGTGATCCTTGCTGAATTACATACATGTCTGATCACAACGGTAATACGTACGTCCCCAAAGCCCCAATAGCTCATTTTTCCCGACCTGATTAAGGACTAAACCCCACACCTCAGGACTGACTGTTGTTAACCTTGTTATTTGTTATTTATTGAATTAATTAAAATTTTTCCACTACTTCAGGGACCCTGCACTTTTGGCACATTTGGCACATTTGGCACATTTATATTTATACTTATATTTATATTATCCATCATATTTCATCATATTTATTTATTTACTTAACACACAGGTCACCTACAAATGGACAGTTACATGTTTATAGTACGTTTATTTTTATCTTATTCAAATTGTTTTGTACTATAATTTTATTTTTGAATTAGTACATTTATTGTGTATATACACTGTTTTTCACACTTCTCTTTTCCCACTGTAGGACCTACTGCTGGTCACCTGTGAATTTCTCCCAAGGGGGATTAATAAAGGACTATCTTATCTTATCTAAGCTTAATAGCGCAGTAATATTGCATCCAACCTCATGCAGTATTTAGCATACATAGCGTGGAGGGGTCAGTTAACTGTAAATAGATAATTCTCCACTGTTGCTATTCCGGGCCCAGAAAGCCTTGGCGGCAGCCATTACCAGCTAACATCTTTGCTAGCACACCAGCGCTAGCTACAGTAGCGCTTTACATAATGCATTACTAGCCTGACCGTACAAGGGCTTTCCTCAGTGGAAGGGGCATCATTAAAGATGCCCTCCTACCGAGCAGCTTGAAAAGAAGCAAATCAACACATCCTCAGGACTTTCCTCCTTACATGGGTTCTGATTGAAGCTCTTCTTTAAGCCTGGCAATTCAAGCAGGTAAACGTTAGCACAGGGAACGATGAATAGTGCAACCAACCGGGATGATAAAACTTGCTGTATGATAAAATAATGTATATATACGTATATATATATATATACATATATATATATATACGTATATATATATATATAATACATATATTATATATATATATATAATATATATATATATATATATATATATATGATATATAGTAATATATATATATATATATCTATCGATATATATATTATATATGTAGCTATATCTATCTATAAATAATGCAGCCTATATTCAAAGGCTGAAAATGATCTAATGTTCACCTAGCGTTTTTATTTTGATGCAGATAATGTATCTAGTGGTTTTTCACATGCTTATGGGTTTCATGAAAGGTTTCAATAATTTGATGTTACTAACGTGCAATCCTTTTTGAGTCTACTCCCTATAGACGGTGTAAGGAGCCACCTGCAGGCTATAGTCCCAGCTGTGACATCACAGATGGGACCTGTCAACCAGGATGCCCGCGCAGCGCGGGGTCCACCGCCGCAACCACATTAGCATGCTAGGTGCAGCGAAGATCCAATATTTCAATTTGAAGCGTTCCAAGTTGTCATTTACACGGTGGCGCCTGGTTGAGATGGGTCTGTTTGAAACGGGCACGATGGCCATGACAAGAGGGGGTTTCTCAAAGGGCCCTTTCGCTGTATTAATGATCGTCGATTGGGCTGTCCGACGCCGGGAGTAAGATTTGCGGTGGCATCTAAAATGGGGGATTATTCCCTTTAGCCAATGAAAAATGTATGCCAACCTCACCTCGGAGATTTTGTGGCATTGGCCCCCTCTCTCTCTTTTTCTCTCTCTCACTCTGTCTCTCTCTCTGCATATCTCCCTCTCTCTCTCTCTCTCTCTCTCTCTCTCTCTCTCTCTCTCTCTCTCTCTCTCATCCTCTCTCTCATCTCTCTCTCTCTCTCTCTCACTCTCACTCTCCCAGATCTTCCGCTCTCTCTCTCTTCTCTCCTCTCTCTCCTCTCTCTCTCCCTCTCTCTTCTCTCTCCATCTATTCATTGTCTCTCTCTCCTATGTCCATCGTCGTCAGACACATCTCCCCGTCTCTCGCTCTTCTTCTCAGGCGGTGCTATAAATAGGGCCGAGTGCTTCTGTCTCTCATAGTTTGCGTGTCAGTGGCTCTCGGTGACTGCTGGAGAATGTTCTCTGTGTGCATTAAACCCTCATCTCTCCATCTCCATTGTATCTCCCCTCTCCCCCACCCATCCTTCCCCTCTCCTGCCTCTCCTCACCTGTCTCAGCCGCTCACTCTCCCCCGCGTCTCTTCTGCTGTCATCTCCACCGCCCGCCTTCTATTACTGTTTTGTCTGTCACTCATACTCCCTTTTCTTGTGTCCTGTCTTCCCTCTCTCACTCCATCCATCCATCCATCAACCCCTCCCTCCATCCATCCATCTCTCCCTCCACCCATTCACCCATCCCTCCACACATCCATCCACCCATCCACCATCCATTCCATCCATCCACCACCCATACCACCCTTCCCTCCCTCCATCCATCCATCCATCCATCCATCTCCTCCACCCATCGCTCCCTCCCTCCCTCCGTCCGCTCTTTAATTAATTGACTTTTTATACGTTATCGCTAATTGTCTTTGTCGAGTGGTATTGTATGGTGAAGAAGTAAAGATATCGACATGGCGTGGCGAGCGCGTCGCGTCGTGTATGTGAATTCTGACGAAAAGACAAGCCCCTCAAGTGATCAATCACGCTTCAAAACCCCCTGTTTATACGTGGCACGTGGGAGAGAATGAACCCAAACTGTTTACATCTGATCCCATACCCTCAATATATATGTGTGCATTTACTTCTAAGTAATTGCCTCCACTTAACTAGAATGATGTTTTAAAGTCATAAGCAAAATCGAGATACATTGGAATGGAATACAATTTGTGGTAACACATTTTCACATCCAGCCTTCTCTATTGGCGTGCTCTCTACCCCTTATCACTCTCTTGTCCCTACTTCAGCTCTCCTTTTCCCCTTTATTCAATCATATTTAATTTAGTATTCTGCGTGCTCGCTCTTTCTATGCTCTTTTTCTTTCATCTTATTTCTACCTCATTTAATCGATGCTTGATTTGAAATATGTGCTGAATTCCTGCATGGGAACCCTTGGCCTGAACCATGAAACACTAACCATGCCAATATATAGGAGTTTAATAAGGTAATGTATTCTGCGTATAGGTAACCCGGGATGAGAGAAAAATTGACATCGCCCACTTCCAGTGCAATACAACATCAGGATTTATTATCACGATCGACCGGAAAGCTTATTGATCGCTGGATAATCACTGAACCGTATCCAGGATGTTACTGATCTCAACCGAGCTGAGGCTGGCTTTACCAATCCAGGCCGCAGCCCGAGTTATACTCCTGCGCCCAATAGACGGCGTACATGCAGTACGGTAGGTGGTCGGCTGCACTGGTGCCTGTTTTTTTTCCATGGTTCTGCATCGGCGATTCTGTGCAAATCCAGTGGCATCGGGTGACCTGTGTAATGTGGAGATGATGTTTCTTTCAAATTAACTAAATCTCCAAACATCCTTGTCTCAACTGATCTCTGATCTGCCGCACGTCGGTGGAAATTAACCCGGAAAGCGTAGCAGGAGAGATGAGGCGAGACGTCGGTCGCCATGACATCTTACATCCTTGCAGAGGAGCCGATGGGCTCAGAGGCTGTCCCTCTGTGGGCTCCAGGTGAGAGACCCGCTGCAGTCCTTTAGATGTTATTCAAGTCTAAATCTTGCTTTAGCTAGACCTGGGTCTGCGCTAGGGGCAGAAATGAGGGGGCATTTTGCCCCTGACAGAATGTCATTGCCCTGGAAATTGGGAAGACGAGAGCTTTCAAATCCATCCATAACCCATCCAAAAGTTAACTTCTGTGTGTTTGCAAAGCCGGTCCAGATTTTTTTTCAAACCATTTAGAAAAGATTGGTGTTTCCCAATATTTTATAAAATTGCCTGGGAAATTATCCAAAACGCTCCCAAATCCTATTACTTAGTACTATGGGGTACATAAAGCTCTTGTTTACTACCCTGGTCTGCACAGAGCAACAAAGGAACAACGTAAACAGACTATGCATCTGTGAAGCATCAACGTTAGAAGTCATTGGTTTACAATCAGGGACCTGAATTTGGCTCCACCGGTCCACCAGCAATCAGAACAGACATCACATTCCCAGTGAAGAGTGAAAGCGATGGCCAGCCTGTGGTTATTACATGAATATTGCCCAACAAGCCCTGAATGCAAGCACCGCAGAATGTAAGCCAGTTGTTAGCCAGGTTGTTAGCCAAGTTGTGGGAGCGTACCTATGTTCCCCGGGTCCTATGTTCCCGGGTCCTATGTTCCCCGCTTTCTATGCGGGAACATAGGACCCTGTGAGCAAATCTTTTTTTTCGTAGGATGGTAGGGACAAGTACCGCCTTCTTTTGCCTCTGATTCGCCTGTGATTGGTTAGAATGGCTCTCCTCCGATAGGTTATGGTTAGGTTGAGGGTTAACCCTCGACCTAACCATAACCCTAACCCTAACCATAACCCTAAACCTGACCCTAACCCTTTGCACCCGGGGAACATAGGACCTGGGGAACATAGGGATGACCCCCCCCCCCCCCCCCCCCCCATGTTGTTAGCCATGTTAACAACCCTGGAATGGTTTATCACCTTCAGCTAGTTTGTTAATCATCTGATTCACATTGATGCTGCAGGCATATTTAAACATGCATAAAATATGAAACTGCGCATTGCTGTAGAGAAGATAAATATAATGACTTACATTAACTATTCCCTATTCACAGTCATTTAGCCGGTGATGGCTACTTCCTATAGCCTACATCTCAAATGTCATCAATGAGAAGGTGGGTGTGAGGCATCGTGCTCAAGAGAGTAGGGATACTGGGTATCGAACCCAGTAGCTTATGGCTCGGAGTGGAAACTCCCTATCGCACAATCCTGTCTCCAAGTCGAATGAGGTCTGTGTTTCCGGTTCAGGATTCTACTATGGTTATTCTCCATGTATAATTTGTTCAAAAGCCCGCAACACGTCCCTCACTGTTCCACTACATGTGGTGGCTCTCCGCTCCGCAGAAGACGAAGCGTACACACGCACCGGCGTTCAGTTCGCACCACTGATAAAACGCGCGTGCATTTTTCCGGTTGATCTGCTTCGATTGATGAAAACAACAAGCAGCAAACTCTTGATTCAATTTTCCATTTTTAACCGAATTTCCCACGTGTGTGGTTTCAACGCACAGTTTCTTCCTCTGCCTGACATCAAAGATGATTAAAATACCTCAATCTCCTCACATCCCCTGGTGGATTGACCGAAAAAGAGCAAACAACGTTCTCACTGCGTGCCGTATTCATAAAGTTCAATCTATATTCACCACCGGGGCTCGCGGTGCGCTAATGATTTTCCCCAGCACTCCGGAGATCGGAGAGTAACGTAATCGTTAACTCGTACCGTCGCTTTATTCTTTGTTATTACCCCTCTCTCTCTCTCTCTCTCTCTCTCTCTCTCCTCTTCTCTCTCTCTCTCTCTCTCTCTCTCTCCTCTCTCTCTCTCCCTCTCCTCTCTCTCTCTCTCTCTCTCTCTCTCTCTCTCTCTCTCTCTCTCTCTCTCTCTCTCTCTCTCTCACTCTCTCACTGTCTCACTGTCTCGCTATCTCGTCTTGTTTAAAATGCAGAGATGGTGTTGCGTAGTGGGGAGGCAAAAGGTATGCGACACAAAGGAAATGAACTGCAATCCTATTACGAGTTTAACTTTTGGCCCCTTTTTTAAGGAACCGAAACAAACTGTAATCAGAGATCTGAATCCCCATCGCTCAAAACCTGGTGGGACAGGAATCATCCCCACCATGTTAGACTTATCGACGTGTGAGTTGAACAGATGTCTATCTGACACTCTGCAGGTACACACACACAAACACACACACATACACACACCACAAGCAAAGACATGGGTAGGCAAGGGTACCGCAGCCTGTGAGACTCTTATTGCTGCAGCGAGAGCGGAGGTGTAGGGGGTAGGGAGGAGATTGAGGAGGTGGGGAGGAGAAGGAGAGAGGAGATAGGGAGGAGGAGAGAGGAGATAAGGTGGAGGAGGAGAAAGGAGATGAGGAGGAGGGGAAGGAGAGTGAGGAGGGAGAGGGGATAGAGAGGGAAAGGGGGATTTCGGGCTGATCATTAGGTCAAATGTCTGGGCGTGCTACAAGAGGATGCGAAACAACAATACTTTGTCTTTGATTTGTCGGTTCGTCAATAATATTTTTATTCCACCAAGGGTTCTTTGATTCTAAGTGTTGTTTATAGAATCAGAGAAAAGAAAGAAAAGAAAAAAATGAACTGAAGTAGGAAGATATGATCGTTTCGCTTCAGACACAAACTCTATTCCAAACCGCACAGACACCAAAGACATTCCTCCTGCAAATGAATATTTCACCAATCAATATGAACAACCACCACTGATTATTCAGCAGATTCCGAAATTACATTCCCAGCATGGATTTTCCTGTAATCTACCGCGACGCACTGAATCTTACATCTCGTTTGAGCTCAGACGTCAGCGGCGCTAAATCCCCCGTCACACAGTTGATCAAAAAGTCCAAGTGAGAGCCCGAGCAGAGGCAGCACGGAACGATGGCAGCGTGCGGTCGGCTCGGCCTTCGAGCAAGACCGTGTCTGAACTAGTGCCTCAAAATCCTTATCTTCTAGCAGGGTGGTGGTGGTGGTGGTGGTGTAAGTGGTGGTGGTGGTGGTGGTGGTGTCAACCAGCAAACTGCTGAGTGGGCTGTTATGACAAAGAGCGAATCAGGACCAACACAGGGAAGGCTTTAGGACAATAGCCAGACTTCACTAGCCAGACAACGCTTCCCACCGTGCACTGGAACACACACATTGGCATGTGACACACACACATGCAAACGTACACACACACACACACACACACACACACACACACACACACACACACACACACACACACACACACACACACACACACACACACACACACACACACACACACACACACACACACACAAACAAATGCATTCAATTTATGCAAATTGTAATCGACGAGCTGATGCCAAATCCAATTCAGGGTTTATCTTAGATACAATCTCATTGCTCACATTGCTTACATGACCAATGCCAGAACACCTTTAAGATATCACACACTTACATCCTGGCATATCAATACAACAATGAGTCACGGATAGCATTTCTAGAACCTTTAGAAGTCAATAGGGAATGTTGTGACCATATGATTACACATTTAAATGTAAAATGACAACGTAGCGAGGGCCCGTCAGTTCGAACTGCGTCTCAGTCATTTATAGGATGTATATGATATGATAGGACACCAGAGCAAAATAATTTGCCTAATCACTCCATCATATTGTGGTTAAATGTGTCACTACACATTATCACAGTATGTGCTGTATCGTGCTGCAACTTGCAAGCAAATTGCGAGCTCAGCCTCCTCTGTGCTAACCGTGTTGTCCAGGAGCCTCTTATCGACCCAGGGCTCGATTCCCACCTGTCTCTCTCCACTGTCCAGTTCCATGAAGGGCCCCTGAAACTATATGCAAGGAAAAATAAAATCATCATGACGGTTCGCTGGTAAGGAGGTGCTGTCGGCGCGCCCCATCAGGACAAAACACGAGCCACGGCCAATCAGTGCGAGGCGGTCCTCTGCGCTTCCAGGATCTTTGTAAACCGTTCGAAGTCTTGGATGCGGTCGTCATGATGGCGCAGAACATGCTCTGGTTGTTGCTAACAAGATCTCTGCCCTTGATTGGGGGCGAGAGTCGAAACAATGCCGGAAACCTCTCCTTGGCTGAGAGGACACACGCGCACACACGCGCACACACGCGCACACACGCGCACACACGCGCACACACGCGCACACACGCGTATCATGTGTGTGGAAACCATGGTTACCGTGGCAACCACAACCACATGACAACATCCTGCTCTTTTGGAAGATGGATGGTGCAAGATCGGGAGGTCTTTCAGGGGGAGACTGTGGAAGGGTGGGGGTATAGGTTGAGGGGCATAGGTGAGCGTAGGGGGGGATTCCTCTGTGAAGGGGATGCTGGGAGAAATAGAGTGGGGGAGGGGATTGAATTCTTGGCTCGGAGCCGAGATCAAAGATTACACTTTCCCCTCACCTCAACTTTCACTTTCACTTTCACTACTCCTGTTTGGTATACGGGCGCGTTGTGGGCGATACGTCAGAAAATACATCCCTGCGCTTCTCGGGATCAGCTGGTTCATTCCCCACAAGGCCCACTTCTGAGTGAGTCAGGAGCGAGGGGCCACAAATAACCTCATATGTGTCCTCGCGCCATTATGCATTCATAAGGTGTCACCGAAATGCTGCATACATTTGGCCACCTCTGCGTTGCATTACTCCCAACGGACAACGGCGGCATTCTGGTTTCGGCTGGGAAAGCAAGAAGGGAGGCAGATAGATGTTGAAGAGCGAGTTTAATTTGATATTGCCACTTATCGACATGATAAGGAAGGTTCTGAAAGCCCTTTGCGGCAGAGTCACCAGGGTGTAACACAAGTCCCTATGAATCACAAGCGTTTTTTGCTCTCTCACTCCCTGTCACTCGCTTCACTCTCTCTCACTTTATACCTAATCACTGAACTTGCAAATTTTTAAATCCTTATTTTCTCCTGCGGGAAGAAAATTTGTGCCCCACCCAAAAGAAAAAGACAAACAACCTGCAAACAGACGTGGACTACTGGAGTACATGTGGAATTTCACATAAAGCCCACCAGAGCCCCCTTTCTTTGGGGGAAGTAATGGTTCTGTGCTTAGCAACTCATGGCAATGAACATGTTGAAGATGTCTGCTGAGTGCAGCCCTCACAGAAGCCAGAGAGATACCCCAGTAGGGGGAAGGTGCACTCTAACCTGGAAAGGTCCAGACAAACCCAACAACCTGGGGTTGAATTCTCTCTCTCTCTCTTCCCCTTCCTCTTTCCTGACTTCAGGCCTTGAGTAGAGCCCACTCTATTACCTATTCATCTATCTATCCCTGTACCTCTACCTCCCTGTATCCCTGCCCCCTCCCCCGTGTCCCCTCCTCTCCTCCAGAAGCCACTCCACCAGTCATGGCGGCTCTAAGCAGGGAGCGCTGGTGCTTCACAGCCATGTATTATTGACAGGAGCCAGAGAGCCAGAGAGTGCTGGTTTCACTGGGGTAGAGCCACCGGGAATTACAAGCCAAGTTTACCTGGAGGAGAGTGTGTGTGGGTTGGTGTGGGTGAGAGTTTGACCATCCGAATATCATTGTGTGTGTGTGTGTGTGTGTGTGTGTGTGTGTGTGTGTGTGTGTGTGTGTGTGTGTGTGTGTGTGTGTGTGTGTGTGTGTGTGTGTGTGTGTGTGTGTGTGTGTGTGTGTGTGTGTGTGTGTGTGTGTGTGTGTGTGTGAGTATGTGTGAGTATGTGTGTCCATCCCTGCCCTTCCTCTGTCTATCTCCTTCTGTTTCTATGTCCAGTTCTCTGTGTTTCTGTCTACATGTCACTCTCTGTATGTCAATATTAGAAGTTGGTGCTGTCGCAAGGATTTTTGTACAAAAAAGGCTGCGAACCAGAGGCCCAGGTTTCATATCAATAAACCAGAATACTCACTATTTCTTGTTGAATTACGCCTCTCTCGGATCCTCTGCATATGAAATGATATAATTTCCCGTTGTTTTTAAAATACAGTTTTTTCTCCTTGTAATCTGTGTACACTACAGATAAAGAAAGAAATATTACAGGCAAACTTTTGGCTTAATTAGCTTAACGATGCGCAATGAGAAAATGGGCAGAAGTTTCAACTGTAAAACAAGTTTCCAGTATTTGATGCAATCGATTGCCTCTGGGATGATGTAAATAAATAGATATTTTTTACATATATAAATAGTTTAACCACTTTCTGATCTGTTCACTGAACACACGGCGTGTGTCTAATGTGCTAGCACAGCGCTAATGTGTTAGCATACAGGGATCAGAGTGTAAATATGCTAATGCTCTTGTGATAGCGCCTCAGAGCAGAAAGAGATAAACAGCTTTTTCTGTGGCAAAATGTTTATGCATTGTGATTTGAATGGTCAAGATAAGATGTGAAAAGGGACAGAACCTGGAGTTGAGGGATCAAGGGCAAAGGCAATGGCAAATTAATTTCAGCCATCATTGTAACGCTCAACATTCAAATTCTCCTTTAATAGCCTAATTGAAATAGGATATGTATTCTCTGGTTTCATAAATTTTGGGAAGACATGGACAACACAGTCCCCTTTTCAACAACATTCCCGTAAGATTGGATTGAGTTAACAAACCACAAGCCAATTAAGTCAATTAATTAAGTCAGGAATTTCGTCTTGGACCGGAGGAGTCATGGAGGCAACGATTGGATTTTGTGCTATTTTCTACCTAATTTAATGTAAATGAAGAGGGAGGCAGCGCCTCTGCATTTGGGATTGTTTAATGAAGGGGGACTCTAATCCCGAAACGCTGGCAAACAACAATTCATAAAATTCTAAATAGCCTAAACGAATTTGGCAACGTGACTATACGTTTTCTGGAAACGCGATAGGCTATACGCCACTTTAATCACCAATTGCCGTGTTGGATGCATATAGCCACAGGCGACAGATCCGTAGCGGCTTCGGGGAGCAGGTCCCTTGGCTTCCTCCGTCAGACTCACCCCTTACATCAATGAAAGACAGCTAGTGTATTTGAACCGCAAGCACCATGCCCTGCTCGCCTCGAGGAGAAGGGAATATGTGATTACATTAAATTAGACATTAGTCATTAACTACTTGCCAGATACACAGCCAGTTCAATGAGTAATTCAGCATGAACCAACCCCGACGTGTTGCCAGGTCACAGAGCAGCACCAGGGGCCGTTCACATAGGTCTACGCAACAACACGCTCCTGCAAGATCCGTCCGTGCAATGCTGTTGCTTGTTGTGGGGGGAAATAAAACACACCAGTGAGATCGCATGCAGTGTAGAAACGCGTTGATCTTAAGAATGAGGTTGATTCTAACCGCCTTAACACCGAACGAAACACAAAAGCAAACAGGCTGGGGACTTTATTATAAGCACGGGTCGCTTAATGGACAGACCGTCAGATGATCAGGCGTTTAAGATGTTCAGACGGAGCTCTGGCCGACGGCTCATACCAGCACCTCATGCATACCTCCAAAAACGGGCTATATGGCCTCCATTCAAAGACTTTTAAAAGGACGGTTTGGCCAGCGATAAGCCGCTGTCGACTACCTTCATAATCGTACACTTATATCACTGAAATGAGGTCAAACGGAGAATGCAATTCTCCCATCCACCCCCCCCCCCCCACTCCTCCCTATATCGCCTCTCCCCTCCTCCTTCGGATCGAGCATCCAGCTGAAATGCTAAGGCTCCATGTTCAGTTTACAATCAATGGAGCCTCGCCACCACCACAGCCCCCTTTCAGCGGAAAAACAAAAACACAATTCATAACCTCTCCCTCCGACGCCGTAACATCTGGGGGAGAAAACGCTGCAGCAAATGAGGCAGGGACTATACGGGATACACAAACAAACGTGATGAACCATCTATAGTCATCCTGGATGGATGGTGGGCCAGCGGATGCAAATGAGTGACAGCTCACGGCGGAGTGAGCACATAGAGATGACATTGCGCCAGCAGCTTACTGTATAAAATATCCCCGATCCTCTCGACTCCCCCGTTGAATCTGCGAATCCCGTATCATCAAAGCACGTTAGACAGGAACGCTCTCATTCCAACCTCCCCCTCCTCGAGAATAGTCGTCTGGAAGAAGTATTAAAAGGCTCTTCGCATCGTCGCAAGTACTACGCGATGAGAGAAAACAGGGGGGTAGCCGGCATCCGCCAATCCGCCGTAGGAGAGACGCGGCTCGGGATGGAACTGGAAGGAGCGGTCGGTGCAGGCAGTGCACTGCGCACAGGAGAAGGCTGGCGAAGCGGCAGCAGCAGTAGCAGCCACAGAGGTTCTCTCTCCTCTCTCCCCTCCCTCCCTCACTCACTCGCTCTCACTCACTCTCCAACGCTCCCCTGATTCACAATCCAACATCCCCCATCCAGCCAGACGGACAGACGGCATGGGTACCACTCTCCGCCGCGCCCTCTTTCGGCGTCCAGAGTAACAACAGCTACGCACCGGATCCCGAATAACGACTGACGACCAATTGCCACGATTGGGAAGGAACTTGTCGTTTGTATGTGCCTTTTGGGTGACGTCACGACAATGCATATTTACAATTCCAACTTTAATTCCGACATTCTGCAAGGTCTACTCTTCCGCCAGTGTGTGTGTGCGTGTGTGTGTGTGTGTGTGTGTGTGTGTGTGTGTGTGTGTGTGTGTGTGTGTGTGTGTGTGTGTGTGTGTGTGTGTGTGTGTCCATCCATTTGTGCACCCATCCATCCATCTATGCATCATATCCATCCATGCTTTAATCCCACATGCATCGATTCACCCACTCATCCATATATATTAATTCATCCATCCATCCATCATCCTTTCACACGTCCATTTATCTTTACACACATCCTTCCATCCACCCATTAAAAATGTTCCTCCATCCACACACACATCCTTCTATCCTTCCATCCATCAGTTCACTCATCCATCCATCCCACTCCCCCATCCATCCACTCATCCTAACCAAGATTAATTAGGACATAGCCTCTAGAGATAAACTATGGATCTTTAAGTTGTGATGATGGAAGTGACTGAAGTGTCCTGACATCATCCTTTCATAAGCAACTTCCTGCACCTGTTCTTTGATGGGTTCTCAGGGGAACCGAGATCATTGTCTTGATGTCAGCATTTTACTTTCATTGAAAAAAAGCCTGATTTTGCAGGATCTTTATTCTCTGTTTTTGGTTTGAGTGTGTATTGGCATATTTTGTCTTGGTGTGATTTCGTTTTGACATTGGATGTCATTGAATTTGCTGACATATTTCTGTTATATCGTTTTTATCTGTACTTAAAGTGTTTGAAACGGCATGAATTTTGATGTAATTTAGCCATGCATTGATGTAGCTATCTGCTAACATGTCAGAAGAGTGTGAAACCTCCGATTACAGGCTAATTGCATCATGAGGCTAATTGATACATTGTTCCATCATTCCATGCATGAGTAATGTCTAATTTTAACATTCGGAGGATCAATCGAGGCCAGCTTCCACATGGTATTTGATGTGCCACGTTGTTCTAGTAACGGTAACAAATCGTTTGGTCAAATGATCAAAACAGCGCATCACCTAATTTGTGTCGCCAAGGTAGCGACTCCCTGGTATAGCAGCACCTCCCAGTGGTATAAGGTAATATTGCATACTGTTCCTTTGCATTACCTCATCATGAATCTTGTATCATAAATTCTGTTATGGAAATATTTGTGGAAGACCACGCCCACATTTATTTACTACTAACAACTAACTTCTCTTGAAATTCAAAACAATTGAGGGCATGATATTTTTGTAATGGTTATCTTTCGTGGCGAGGAACTATAAACTAAACCGCTGGGTAAAAATGCGAATCTAACAACGAATTGAATCGAAATAATGTAAATTAGGTGATGTAGTAGAGGAATGACCACGTCTCTCTCCTCTCATCCTTTGTGTGTCCCGACCAATCACCGTTCAGATACGAGTTTGCTGGTTACTTATTGGTTGCGAACTAGGAAGATGCTACCGCCATGGATACGAGGCTGAGCCAGATTGATGATGTCTAGGTGATGTTTAAACACTGAGCGGTGTACCCTATTAAATAACCCAGCTGTCATTCGCTTGGGTTGCGTGTTGTCCATCGTAGCTGACGCGTCAAGATATTTGGATTACGTTATTGGAACGACCATTTCTAGACCCTTCTTAAACCGTCGGCTTTGATTTCGGGCCCACGGTTACCGTTCCTACGAGTCACTCCCTCGGTGGTGGAGATGTAGCTTCGGCTTGCAACACCGGAGCAGCTGTCATAGTAGGTAAGGGCACACGCAGAACTACCCCACCAAGTATAATGCCGGTACTATGTAAAAAATATTCTGTGTTTTTTTAGCCTGCAGGGGCAATTATCATCAAGAGGATTCTGCATGCATCCTCTTGGAAAACCAAGAGCAGTGAAAGGAAACGATAACACAGAAAAATAAAATGCTAACATGCCAGATGTCGACAGTGCGTTTTTTTGAGTTGAGCTTTACAGGGAATTGGGATAATGACTGTGTGTGACAACAAGGCAAGGTGTGCTTTCTCATGCAGGCCTACCTGCACATTCCTTGCTAGGCCTACCTTCAGTGGTTCTCCATTGTTACTAGTTCTCCATATGGCAATTGCCCAGGGTTGTAAATTGCTAATCTCTGGTTAGGGCATCTTGATAGTTACACCCTGTTAGTTCTACCCTCTGTGTTTTGAGGGAATATTGTGATGTATTTTGTTTATTCTGAGATGTATAAGTCGTTTTTTTAAATCTTCTCTCTCTAGCCAGATACACCCTACATGTCCCTGTACACTATAAGACACAACAAACCTTTATTGCATGATTCAAATGTATGATTCAACATTTGAATATGTTTTTAAATTTGTTTGATTTTAAGACCTACATGAGAGGGTCTTTCAGTGTTAAATATTCACCTCTTTAATATCCACTAGTGCCAAACTATAACAAAACTATAAATATGAGCTTGTGATATGTTTTAGGCAGACTATGCAGGTGTGTGTGTGTGTGTGTGTGTGTGTGTGTGTGTGTGTGTGTGTGTGTGTGTGTGTGTGTGTGTGTGTGTGTGTGTGTGTGTGTGTGTGTGTGTGTGTGTGTGTGTACGTGCGTGAGTGGGTGGCACAGACAGGTCTTTTTGGTGCTGAAATCGTGACCTCAAATTTCTGCTGAACTCTGTTGACGTGAGCTTTGTATATATGGTACACATTTTAAAAGTGTGTGCAGATCTACATGTGAGAACTTTTAGGTGGTGACATCATAAATACCATAGAGCGTTAAGGGAACCAGACCCGGCAAGCTAAATGAACCCAAGGTGAAACCCAAGGACCCTTTTGTTTTAAAAGCTCTGGGGGGGTGCTGCACAAAAAGCGTTCAGGGTCTAAGTATTACAGGCAGGAAGGGACGCATGGTAATTAAGAGGTCAGAAAGAGATTTACTTTACAGCGGACATTCGAAATGGGCTAGTCAGCAGAATGCCATCAGTCAGCAAAACCCCCTTGTACTGATGCTATAAAACAAAAGGGAGTGTGGTTAAAGTCACAAAGGAGCGCAGAGAAATTATAAAATATTAGAGGTTACAGTAGAAAGATAGTTGAACTTGAGAAAAGGTCATTGTAGGACCAATAAGCTCAACTAAAATCTTCCTCTCTTTGTCTTTGACTCTCTTTTATTGTTTTTCTCTCCCTTTCTCCCTTTCTCTTTTTCTTTGTCTCTTCCTCTTGGTCGCTTTCTCTTGCTTTTTTGTGTCTCTCTACTTTTCATTGTTTCCTCTCTGTTGCCCCTGTTCCCTCCCTATCTGTCTCGTTGTTTAACAAATATTATTTCGCTCTTTGTCGTCTCTCCCTCTCTCCATTTCTCTAATCTTTCACTCTTTTTCCCTCCCCATCTCTTTGTTAAAATATTATTCTCTCACTTTGTCTCCTATCCCTCTTGCTGTCCATGTATCAATCTCTCTATTTCTCTACCTCTGTATCTTTCCCCCCCCATCACTCCCTTTGTCTTTCTCTTTCTCATTCTCTCTCCTCTTCCTCCCTCTCTATCCATCTCTGCCCTTCCCCTGCTCTCTCCCCCCCCCCTCCTCCCCCTCTCCCCCCAATCACACATTCAGCCGCTGGCTGAGTACCGGAGGATGCTGGAGGGCTGAGGGATGGCAGAGGTCGAGGCTACGTACGCCGACTTCATCGCATCGGGGCGCACAGGCCGGAGGAACGCCATGCACGACATCCTGCAGAGCCCCAGCGACCCGCAGGGGGGCCAGCTGCCCCTCAGCCTGTCCCTGTCCCAGCTGCACATACACACTGCACGCAGAGGTGAGCAGGGGGGAGGAGGCGGGAGCAGGGGATGCTAAGCTAACACCAGAAGTGCATAGTTATCTGGCTTGTCAGGTCGCTTTAAAGCTGCACTATGTACGTTTTACCGTTAGCGGCCTCTAGTGGCTAGAGTTGTAGCTACGGTTATAGATATATACCTATGTTTTATTGTTTATCTTATTTATCTATTTAAGTATCATAGAAGATATTGTCTAACTATTAAATAGCTACATGTGGAAAAGTTAAATAATTTTAAATTGACAAAACTTACAAAACATGATTTTTGCGATTCTAAATACATTTAGATATTTGACTATTCTTTATTTATTTCAACAAGCTTGGAAGTTTGATTGTTGTTTGGACTTCATTACTTTTATTTCCTGGCATTTAAATAATAATTTATTATTGTGTTCCCCCAACTGCTATTCTGCTAGATGACATCATTTTAAATCATTGTTGTCGTCTCTTCTCCCTCCCTGCCTCCTTCTCGCCCTCTCTCTCCCCTTCCCTCCCTATAGACGGGGGAGATGCTGAGGACAGCCAGGGCTCCTCAACGTCGGTCCAGAGAGAGATGGCCCAGGGGAACAGCTAACACACACCCCCCTCTCCACTGCTGTATGCATGGTGGCTGCTGTGTGTGTGTGTGTGTGTGTGTGTGTGTGTGTGTGTGTGTGTGTGTGTGTGTGTGTGTGTGTGTGTGTGTGTGTGTGTGTGTGTGTGTGTGTGTGTGTGTGTGTGTGTGTGTGTGTGTGTGTGTGTGTGTGTGTGTTAGTGTGGATGAGTGGGAGGCAGTGAAAGGACTTGAGGCTAGCCAAGTAAGGCTAGCCTAGGCCGGCAGTAAGGTTAGCCTCACCGCCCCTACCCATGTGCCCATGAGAAGGACCTTAATGTCACAGGATATGAACTGCTGAGCATCTCTGCCCGTCTTGTGTAACGGAGAGCACTCTGAGGAGGTTTATTTCTGGAAGATTCTCTGAACTCAAAGGACCAGGGAGGTTCATTCAACGTTTGAACTCACTGATTTTTCTCCGATGCACCATTGATGAAGAGGAAGAAACATGGGACAAATAGCTTTTCATTGCTTTATAATAACAATACACAAACACACACACACTTCTAATCAAAATAAACTTCACACCCACCCCCTCAGACACACACACTCAGTCAACTTCTCACACTCAAATACACCCCACCACAAATAATCACACCAAACATGGCAATTGAGATATCTGAAAAACAGGAAGTGCTTAAATGTACTGTTAATTATTCAACAATAATATGTATAGGCTTATTCTGTAAAAGGCAGAATTGTAACAATACTGTTTCCCAACTGCAAGCATCATATCGTAGACGTAGGAGTCATTTAGCTACACATCTCGTGTAACAATTAATCTATATTATGTGACACGAGCAAGCGACTGAACGGGCCATGCTTTAACTTTTAACTGAAAGACTGCAAGAGAGATTGCTTTTTAAGAATTACTTATTTTTTTATATATCAATCTTTCTCCAAAAGAGTATGTAGCAACGCAATACCCGGTTGAACTGAAAGACTTCCCTGGACCTGCCTGTGGTTGTGTCACATTAATAATAATAATATTAATAATGATAATTTGATGACGATGATAATAGTATCTATGGATATCTTTTAGAGCACCTTTTCCCGGGGCACGGTACACTTTACAAAACAGAAAAAGGGGAAAATATCTAAATATCTTCAACAGTTTTTTTTTATGTTTACGTCGTTTGTCCCTGAATCTATCCAACGAAGGACGGCCATTTATGTCTGTTGCCCTTTCCACACGACGCTGAATAAATGTAAAAACACAGTTTTCACCATGCATGCCATAATTACCATACACTTAAAATTATTCTCCACTGTAACATGGGCCCCAGGTACACTTGTTGTTTCAATGTGTTTCAACCTTTGTGATTGGTTCACAAAAGCCTTGTTGAACCGCGAGTGTAACCGTATGGACATTTCTTTGTGGATATTTCTGATGTACTGTGACATTTTTGCGCTTTCTTTCTTGCCTTAGAATTTACCGTCTTCCTTAAAAAGTGAAATTGTCACACGTAACACATTTTCTTTGTGTTCATAGTAAACAATACATTTCAAATGTCAATTAAAGTATTTCCGCTTTTGGACTTGTTGCTTATGTACTACATATTTAAGCTATTAACAATGATGCATGTACAAAATGACTGCATGCTTTTTTATCAATCTGTCCTTGTGTTTGTCTGAGCTTTCCCGGGTTTCATTCACTTTTCTATTTATTGTGTTAAAAAATAAACATTGAATAAAAGGTGGAGGACTGTTAAAGGAGAATATTTGACCATGCTTGTTATTTTTCTACCTTTTTTTCGCTGTCGAAGACTATACAAACCACGGATTGTTTCAAATAGTCATTGTTAAAATTGGTTTCCCGAATTATACAGTCTAGGCTTAAATTACAGAGGAATAACTCGAAAACAGGTTGCCAAGGGAAATAAAGTGTGCATACGTATGTGTGTGTGTGTGTGTGTGTGTGTGTGTGTGTGTGTGTGTGTGTGTGTGTGTGTGTGTGTGTGTGTGTGTGTGTGTGTGTGTGTGTGTGTGTGTGTGTCTGTTTTACTGCTATTTTGCTATTGAATTCATGACTTTATGCATGTTTGGCCATGTGTTTGTTTGTTTTTACATGCTGTGCTTACATATGTGTGTGGGGGTTTGTGTGCGTGCGTGTGCATGCGTGTCCGTATCCGTGTCCGTGTGCGTGTGCGTGTGCGTGTGTGTGTGGTGTGTGTGTGTGTGTGTGTGTGTGTGTGGTGTATCTGTGCACATGCACGATTATAATCTGTCCACGAAGAGATTCACTTTAATCATTGAATCATCCACTACCTTTGTTCAAAGTCAATCCTGTGAACAAAGAGCTGAGCTAGCACTAAAGAAGAACTATGACTATAATACCTGCAATGTTAAAACAATTATTTAAAAGAAATTGCTGTATGGGCTGTGTGCCTTCCACTTTATGCAAACTCTCACATACATTTCTGCGATTCTGCATTTTTGAAATTGTTTCACCTCTTTATTCACTAGTACGTGCACTCATTACTTGGTAAATTGTGTGATAATCAGAAAGAAAACCGCAAATAGAGGTTAAGCTTGAGTATCACAGTATAAAATTACATTTCTGTCCATTGGACCACAACCACGCACTGTCTCTGTAGCGTTCTCACTGCTTCTAACATCTTAATGCTTTGAAACTTTTGCCTCTGGGAGCAGCATTGGATTTGTGCCTGCCATTTTTATTTATTTATTTTACTTTTATTTTCATGTAAAATCTAAGTTCCATTTGGTCATCGTTTTTTCATCTGCTTTATTAGATCAAAAGTGACAATGGTTAAGTGGCCATCGGTTTGCCTTTATATAGGTTCAAAATGTATACAGAGCAAAGGGGAATTGACAGTTATTTCAACTCCAAGTTGAAACAACATTCACTTCAAATGTGAAATGAACTGCTGCATGGGTTGTGTGCCTTCCACTTTATGGAAACTCTCACATCAATTTCTGCGATTTTTGACAGCCTTAAAATTGTTTCACTTCTGAGTATTGCAGGTCACGATTAAAATTGGAGAAGGTAAAGAATTGCAGCAGAGCGAAGTAGAAGAAATCTGTTTAATAGTAGTTTAACAGTGTCCTTTTGGGGTTAACTCAATCTTCTAGCTGGCTTAACCCTTGCATTGATGACATTCTGATGAATCTTTGTCATTATTTTTAAATTGTTGTTTCCAGGCAGCATTTCTACTTGCAAACTATTGAATATCCTCTTAACGGTCTCTGGGCAGTACTGCAGTGACCTTAAATTTCAGTGTGGCAGAAACTACTGGCCTATGACCACACCAACAATTTTTTTTTTTTTAATATCGATATATTATATACATATATAATATGGTTTTTGCCGAATATATATATATATATATATATATATATATATATATATATATATATATATATATATATATATATATATATATATATATATATATATATATATATATATATATATATATATACTTCACATCACTCACACCCGTGGTTCATATATCCCCCTGTCCTGTGCATACACACTCAAAAAGTAGAAATGGGAAACAAAACACAGTGTTTCGCTTTGAGCAACCATATAGCCATTATTTATTTTCATTCCATGCTCGGGAAAAAGTTCTGTTGTAAGTGTTCCCCCTATCCTTCGTTTGTTGGATAATGATTATGTCCAGTCTGTCTGGGAAAAGTTGTTTGATGGCTAACTTCTCTTCTAATCTTAACCTCTCAAATGTTTTTTTTAACAGAAACTCAACACTGTTAATCACAGGTGCAATACGACTCGCCAGATCTGCATCTGATATAGAACCGATGAAAGATACTGGTGGAATAATTTGAGGGGGACAAAATTGTCATATCACTCTGCAGAGGGGTATAACAGGAAACATCTCTACGAAACTGACGAAACACTATACAAATTTTTTTTTTGGTCTAACTTTTCACATGACGTATTGATGAGGATTATATTTTGTCCTTTCCAGACTTTATGAATAGATCCATGCAGGAGTGTGAGTGTTGCCCCATACCTTTTAACAGGGGACTTATGTCATGTTGTACAATAATCCAAGTGGGGACCACCTTTATATTTTAGAGCACATCTTTTTCTGTTCTTCGAATGTGAACTTACGCAAGAGACAGTTTTTTCTAAATGATATTTTCCCACAATAACATGACTTCTGTTTTACAATTGATCACTGTTCAATCAAGCAAAAATCACTGTTCCCTGCACTTGAACAGCTTTTAAGCTATCATCTGTTAGCTTGGGACACTGGTCCCCTGTTAAATGTAATAGAGTGACATTCATGTATTCATTGGGTTAGAACATATTTATTTTAAGTCTAAGGTAAATTAGGACAGTCCTTGATATAATGCAGTGAAGCTACTTCTCATTGACGGGAAAGCAATATTTATTCACAATATGTGACCACTAGGGGGTGCCCCCGCACCGCGGCCCAATATACATTTCAAAGTGGACCAATTGAAAACCGGCCCTCGCGGCTCAAAAGTCATACCGGCCCACCGGGAATTGTCAAGGTCCTCCCGATTAGCCATTCCGGGTCTGTGTCCGTCTGTGCTGAAGATGTAAATCACCATCAGACAGCTGTACCAGGAAGTGTCGGTTGAGTTTAAAAAAAAAAGTCCCCTGCGGTTCCTCATTTCTTTGGCTCAAAGCTTGCGGCAGAGCTGGCCACTGCACGACTCTGCCAGCTCGTCATTCGATCGATGCCTCTCTGTTATCAAGTCCTATGAAATCAGAAGACCACAAAAAACGTACGGACTAAATATATCAAGATAAACAACTGGTCAAATATTACGAATATTTATAATTAAAAAAAGGTAAGTGGCATTACAGCATTCAACTTTTTATTGTGTCGAATTGTTAGGAAAGTCATCGGTACATGTTGTAGCCGAATGTGTTTGTGGAAACGTCAGTGTTATGGTTTGGAAATTCAGATTAAAAGTGAGTCAGTATTTCTATAGTGAGAAAAAAACGTGTATCGACTGCACAAGCTGCGTCACAGCAAACGGAATAGTGCACTTTCAGTTGAAGAGTAAAATAACAAAGAAAGACATTTGGACTTTTATAGCGAATTATTTCACTTCAACACACTGCTGTCTCCACTCCGCTCCTCCATTCCCTTGTTTTAACATAATCTCCCTCTCCTTCCTCCAGGCAGTGAGCGTGCACAGTTCTGTCTTAGTGAGCGTGCACAGTTCTGTCTTAGTGAGCGTGCACAGTTCTGTCTTAACTGATGCTGGCTCTGATGAGTGGCAGCTCATATATTATCTTTGCACTCTGGCCATTTACTAGTCATCAGCATGCCGACACAGTACCATTTCACTATGCGTGTGGTGGTTATACGTGTTGTGAACGAGGTGTGACGTGAACAATTTTTTAGGTGCCAATGAATTTGCTTCTTGTTGGATGCGTTGGTTGATCACTTGTCTTGGACACTAAATAGTAGGCCTATAAACAGCTGTTTCTACTTTAAACGCATCGATCTATCCTTTAAGCAAGCTCTGTAATCGAAACATCCATCACCCTCCCATCCGTCCATACATTATGTCAGTGATTCTGAGCGCATTCCACCAAAAGTTGCAAAAGGTCCCCACATCCAGTAAAATCTGGATATATTTATTGTCTTGCACGAAAGCAAATGTTTGTGGATCTCCGCCACCCACGAGTCTCAGATCGACCTGCTCAGCCGTGTTGTCATCGCAGCGAGGCGAGCGGTAAGCTGAGACGAAGGTGGAAGTATGAAACCAACCAAACCAACCTTCACAGTGACCTGGGTCAATATCGCACTGCTACTGTTAAACATTAGTCCAAATACGAAGGCTACTGATTAATTCTAGAAGGCTGCTGCCCTGTTAAATTCAGAACTAGCGAAAACAGTTGACTATAGCTAGCTAGTCTTCAGGCCCAAACAGCGGCGACCATAAACGCCCGCCGGCCCCGATACGTCTAGTCATGTGACGTATACTGGAAAAACAAAATATCCAAAGTAATTAAAATACATATTTCAATATTGTAGTCCAATATTCCAACTCTTCACCCTCCCCTCTTTCTTCCTGCCATTCTCGCTCTCTCCCCCTCTCTTTATCTCTCTCCCTCCCTCTCACACCTTTTTCAGCTCTTTGATTCCCTCTCCCATCATCTCTTCACCTCCCTCTTCATCTCTCCTTTCAATTCACCCAAATGAGATCCATGAACACGAGAACAGGTTTGACCACTAGCCATCAGTAACCTTCCCAGCGTGACTTCATACTGCCAGAATACAAAGAGGCCAGAATAAAAACACTTCTACGTCTCTTTTCTGGACTTAAGAAACGACCTTAAGCACGGTCCCGGGTGTGTTCAGAACCACAGTAGCCTGCTTGTAATGAGTGCTAGATGGCATTCACTGTCCCTGGTTAATTTAGAACCACAGTACTTGTAATGAGAGGCTATATGACATTAAGCACGCTTCCTGCTTTATTTAGCACCATATTATTTGTAATGAGCGGAAATATTTAGTTTGTGTAAAGCTTTAAAAAAGGAAACTGGTCACAAGTTCCATAGATTATGTGTTTCTGGGTGTGGGTGTCAGCGTGTGTGTGTGTGTGAGAGAGAGTGTGTGTGTGACTTTATGTTCTTATCTCAATGTGTGATTTTTGTGGTGTGTGTGTGTAGGTAGGTGTGTGTGTGTGTGTGTGTGTGTGTGTGTGTGTGTGTGTGTGTGTGTGTGTGTGTGTGTGTGTTGTTGTGTTGTGTGTGTTGTTGTGTGTGTGTGTGTGTGTGTGTGTGTGTGTGTGTGTGTGTGTGTGTGTGTGTGTGTGTGTGTGTTTCCTTGTCTTTGGCTTTAGACCTTGTCTTGGCTTTAGACCTTGTCTCGAGTTTCTTGTGTGTGTGTTTGTGTATGTGGCTGTATACCCTTGTCTCGTTGTGCTTGTGTGTGTGGTGTGTGTGTTTCCTTGTCTTTGTGTGTGTGTGTCAGTGCAACGCAACACTGCCTGCTGGTTAAGAGAACAGCTCTAAACACAAAAGAAGCAGAACACAAAGAAAATGACTGAAGTAAATTAGCTGTCAGAACAGCTGCAGAACAGCTGCTGTCTACCGAAAAAGGTTAACCTTAAAGAAATTCAGATGGAGAATACCAACCACATTACCAACAAAACCAAGAAGAGAAGTGGGCGCAGAAATGAAACTATTGAACCGTTCGTGACTGCACCTGCATTTCTTTTTTTTCCTAAAGTCAAATGCTATTTCCAATCATGCTGATAATGCGACCACCATAACAAATTGTTGTTATGTTACTTTGAACTTTGTGTATCAGGCATTGTCTGCCTTCACCTCAATCTCTCTCCTTTTCTATCTTCATTTCCACCACCCCTCCTCCTCTCCTCTGTCTCCTCCCCTGTCCCTCCTCACCTTATCTTCCTTTCTCCCCTCCTTTTCCCCTCTCCCTTGCTCTCTCCTCTCCCCCATTGTGCTCTCCGCCCTCCCCCATACCACCTCTACCAAACTACTTCCTCATTCTCTCTCCCTCTCTCTCCCCTGTTCCGCCACCTCTCTCCTCCACATCTCCTCCCCCTCTCCTACCTCTCCCCTCCTCCTCCTCTTCCCCCTCTTCTCGCCTCCACCACCTCGTCCCCTCTCCTCCTTCCCCTCTCTGATCCCCCCCCCCCTCCACCAGGAGAAGGAGGAGGATGGGTTGTAAGAAGTCTAAGCTAAGCGAGAGACTTAGCCAGGGGAAGCATGATCCCCCACCACCCGACCGCAGCTCCGACACTGTCTACGTCCGCGACCCCACCTTAAACAGAAATAAACCTGGAGTAAGTAGCAACAACGCACCAGAAGGTTAAGCTACTCTAGCATCTATTACAGACAGTCAGTATTACAGTCAGTTTTTTTCTATAGTGCCTTACAATGAAATCAGAGGTTGGTGATTCAGGGATATTCAGTTGGATTACATTACTGAATTACACTGCTAGACTATGTTTTTTTAATTCTCAAGGCAACAGAATGGCAAAGTTGGAATGTGTGTGTGAGTGAGTGATGAGTGAGTGAGACCGTGCTCATACACTGTTTCTAATTGCTTACTCTTGATCTTCCTACGTTTAGAAGCCATCAGAGCTTCTTCCCGGGCAGATTTTTCAGAGGATGGAAGGTATGGCGTTGACGCAGATTACATAATGTCAAGCATCACTCATAACACCTTTTTTATATTGCTTTTAATATCAAACTTTCCTCACCTTTCTGTTCAGGAACTGCTTGCTTTGAAATGTTTCAAGTTGACATTAATAGATATTATTTTTAGACTTGTAGGTTTAATGGTTGTCTCTCAAATGTTATTGAATAATTACAAAAGCACCTTATAAATACAACCATTATTAATAGACTCTTTTGTTGAAAAATAATGTGCCAGTACAATGTAAGAACATGAATACATAAATCAGTAGTTTCATTTTGTCCGATCTGTTATCCCTATGATCCATGTTTGTTCTGTACCTCAGAGCAGGGGAACAGCAGTAAGGTGGTGGTGGCACTCTACCCCTATGAAGCCATCCACCCAGATGACCTGGGCTTCAAAAAGGGAGAGACCATGATGGTGCTGGAGGAGTGAGTCCCAGCAGAGCCCTTATTACAGCTCTTATTCTCTCACACTTTGGGAGAACATTGTGAAAGCATGCAGTTTCATTTGAACTCCAATTATAAAAACAGGTAGTGAGAAAGTACTAGAATTGTATATCTTGGTTATTTCCTGAAAGCAGACAGACCTCTGCAATGAATAAGAAACTGTTATTATGGAAGCAGTTCTCCAACCATAGAATGTAACGGATGTAACCATTTCGATCCGCTCATCATTTTCAAACCAATAGAATAATTGTATTGTTATATTTTGCGTCAAATGTTTAGTTCCTTTAATAAGTAGCCGTGTAATGGCTGAAGCCCTGCATCACCCTATCTGGGTTTATTTCTTTATAATGACAAGCTAGCTTTGCAATACAACCAAGGTCAAAATAATATAAAGACAAATATAGCTCAACACAAAAAATACCAGGAGAATGAAAAACAGGAACAGAAACTCGACTCTGCTTGAGACCTCAAGCAGAGTCAGCAGGGGGAACATATACTAAATGGATTGACAACCTACCGTCACAGCAGGGAGAGAAGACAGACATCAATAACCTAATAAAGGTCTAATGTATAATTAATGAGTTTTAATTACTTATGTGATATGTATCCATTATTCATATAATATGTATTACATTTATTCATTATAACTATCTAAAAAACATATTGATAGATAATAAAGCCCTTCCATTTCCCCTCTCATAAAATGGAATATACTATACCTATAAGTTGCATTTTCAGCCACACCTGTATTTAAAAGCAGAGGTCGACTCAAATAAATATACAAATATGTGAAGGGGTTTGTTTAGGTGCATTATGTATGCTGAAATGAATGATGTTCTTTATAATCTAACGCCATATGCCAAACAAGCATCAGGGGGTATGCTTACACAAACAAACAAGCAAATGAAACAAAACAAAAAACAAAAGATAAAATATGTTCTATTGAATTGCGTCACGTTCTTCTCAGTATGTTATGAAGTGATATCCATTAAGCATCAGAAAATGGTGTTCCATGAAACCCATTGTAATCACACCTAACCTCAGTCCATCTGTTTCCTTATATTCCTTGCATCTGTTACTACCAAGATAATAACTAGCATTCGAATTCTCTTCAAATTGCTGTGACCTTGCGATGTACGTGCCCTACAGAATATGTGTGACCGCGGGCGATGGGAACGAGAGATGTAGCTGACTTTGTTGTTCCAGGTTGGGAGAATGGTGGAGGGCCAAATCCATAAGCAGCAATAGAGAAGGGTTCATCCCTTCCAACTACGTGGCGCAGGACAACACCATGGAGACTGAGGAGTAAGAGCCTATCTACGGTTTTATCGGGAAATTACTTTGGCGTATTTTGTTTTGAAGGAGTCTGGTCTGTTAACGTCAGGGACTATTTGAGATCCAACAGCTCTTCGGAGAATTTTCTCGTTAATATTCAACTTTCATTTTGAAAGACTTTTCAAAGTTTGTATTTATTATGGGATTCAATGCCCCCCATAAATTTGCAGTTTGTTTGTAAGCATCCATGAGTAGGCCACCCTCGACCCTACTTCTTAATCAGACACATCTAAAAACACATTTATAATCATCATTCACTGTAAGATTTGGATTTCAGTATCAGTAGTGGGGAAACGTATTCAGTGATTGACTGGATAGTGAATAAAACAACCTGTTACGGTGCTTGCCCCAACAAAACACCGGCCACAGCTTGGAGTTGGTGGGCTGCACCCGTTGGGTGCTGATGTTGGTGAACAATTTGTACAACAGGGTGCTAGTGGTAGTGAACAGGGTGCTAGTGGTGGTGAACAGGGTGCTGATCAGTGACCCTAAATTTCCGTGGGGCAGAAACTACTGTCGTTGACAACACCCACAAAAACAGTGTTTCTCTTTGAGCAACCATATAGCCATTAATTCTTTTCATTCCATGCTCGAGAGAAAGTTCTGTTGTAAGTGTTCCCCCTATCCTGTGTTTGTTGGATAATGTTTACGTCTGGTCTGTCTGGGCCAAGTTGTTTGACGGCTAACTTCTCTTCCAATTTTAACCTCAAAAATGGATCTTTAACAGAAACTCAACCGTGTTAATCACAGGTGCAACACCACTCGCCATATCGGCATCTGATATAGAAACGATGAAAGATACTAGCGGTATAATTTGAGTTAAAACAGCAGTTCTAGAATACGACCATGGGGCAGACTACTTTATGACCATATAGGCTTCTTTTAGCGCGGATTGCCAATTCTTATTGCAGCCTGCAGGGTTATGCGATAAACATACGGAGGAACGCGGCCGCTGAGCTGCCCTGCCCCAACATTGCATGACACGTTAATCTCAACTAGAATTGCCACCATCATCCAACATTTATGTCAACAGACCAATAATTTTCGGAAAACTACAGAAACGATAGATAGTTAAAGGGACAATCACATTATTAAAAATAGACTTTGAGCAATGATTTACTGAGTATTTTTTTTTTGGGGAGAATGCTTTTGCAAGTAGTTCGCTGCGCCACCTCCCCATATGGACAGCACGCGCCTGGTGCTGATGGTAGTCAACAGGGTGTGGATGGTAGTGAACAGGCTGCTGGTGAACAGGCTGCTGGTGAACAGGGTGCTGATGGAACTGAACAGGGTGCTGATGATGGTCTCCTACAGGTGGTTCTTCAAGGACATCAGTCGAAAGGACGCAGAGAGACAGCTGCTGAGTCCTGCCAACCGACCGGGCTCGTATCTCATCCGGGAGAGTACCGTAAAAGGTGGGGCGATAGCAATCCCATTTAAGAGAGATAGAAGGGAGGGAGGGACCGATAGCCAGAAAGAAAGAGAGAGCGCCAGAGGGCGGGAGAGAGAGACAGACAGATATACAGACGGAGAGATATTTGACTAAAGACCAAAACACTGTGTGTATGTGCATTTGTGCATGTTTGTGTGCATGCCAGCATGTGTGTTTTTAACTCTCTTTCTCTGAAACAGGAAGTTATTCACTCTCCGTTAGGGATGTCGACCCTCAGGGTAGCGAAATAGTGAAGCACTTCAAAATAAGAGCGCTGGACAACGGTGGCTGCTACATCTCACCCAAGATCACCTTCCCCGACATCGGCAGCATGGTCCGATATTACGAGGGTGGGTAGAAGGTTATGTGTATATATATATATGTGTGTATATATACAGTATATATATACAGTATATATACACACACACACACACAATATAGATATGTGTACAATTTGTACATTTTCAACCCACCTTGTTTAACCTTCTACATGCATATTTCTCCCACATATTTTTATTTGTGTGTACTTAAATGCACATTATATCTGTATATCACCTTGTTTATAACCCAGGTGACATGCGTGTGCTTCTTCACCCATGTGTTTGGAGTAATCATTTCGATGTCTTGTGTGCGTGTAAGCATTCACCTGCCTATCACCATTTCCCTGACCTCACACCAGCGCAGTGGAGTTTTCAAACTGGCAACCAAAGGACTATAAGCAAACATTGGCCAACCTGAGTCGATAGTGTGATTGCCTTCTAAATAAGACATTGGCAGTGAGGCTTTAGGACTGGGAGCAAATACAAATACAGAGTACAATTACCAATGATTTGCTTACATAAATGAACATTCAAATAATTTGATTCATGGATCCTCTTTTTTTTTTTTGGATACTTTAAATGTTTTTCTTGGCTGCTTGTCAGAGACAGCAAGCACATTCACAACTTCCCTTAACGCTCCCGGAACTTGTGATGTGCTTTTGTGATTTTATATCATTTATCTTAATCATCATGATTATTTATTTATTGACATTTATAGTATGTCAATAAATATAGTATATGGAAAAAAGAATTGTGCATGCATGCGTTCATGCATGCATCCATGGGTGTGTGTGTGGTTGCGTGCTTGTGTCCTTGCATGCGTGCGGGCATGGTTGTGTGCGTGCGTGCGTGGTTGCGTTGTTGTGTGCCTGTGTGGTTGCATGGGTGCGTGGGTGCGTGGGTGTGTGTGCAGGTCCTCACCTCCTCTCCGCTGCTTCCCCCAGAACAACCGGAGGGGCTGTGCGGGCAACCGCTGCATCCCTGCAAGAAGCCCCGAGCCCAGAAGCCGTGGGACAAGGACGCCTGGGAGATCTCCAAGACCTCCATCAAGATGGTGAAGAAGCTGGGAGCCGGGCAGTTTGGAGAAGTCTGGATGGGTGAGGAAGCAAGCACACACGTCGTACAACGATGTCACATACCTTTGTGTTGTGATATGGTATACATATATTACTTCATCTGGTACATATAACGTTGAAGTGATGGACAACAGGATTTAGAAACATCAAATAACCTGAACATATCACAGAGGGATGGAGCCAGACCACACCTATCGAATACCTTAGGTTTCAAAAAGTGGATTAATATACATCTCAGGGCTTGAAAAACACAGTCTTGGAAAGACTCCGGAATATAGTCTTGTAATGTGAATCCAGGACATGTGTAGTTAGGAGGCACTTATGGGGAATGTCCTGCTGGGTTATTATGTCTTCTGATTTAAGTGCAGTGGCAGTGGCAGAATGGACACACAAAAGGGACATAACAAATGAATACCACAAACAGTGCATCCGCAACACTCTGAGACAGAGAGGAATACATGAGCTGTGAAGCTAACAAAGTGCATTGTTGTGTGTGTTTAACATGGATGCGTGTGGAGTTCGAGTCAGGTCACACGCTTCCCTTGTATTGATGGAGAGGAAATGTGACAAATGTGACCATGAGATTTGCATTCTGAGTTACCAGTACTAACTCAAGCATACTCAACACACAATCCACACACACACACACACAAACATGGAAGACAAGAAAAGACACATATGGACACAAATAAACACACACACGCACACACACACACCCACACCCACACATACACCCACGCCTTGTTAGGTCTTACCAATGAGAAGACTGTATCCTCATATTATAGGCTCGATGCCAAACAGTTGCCATCGGCAACCTCTAATCTCTGTTTGCTTTTTGTTCTCTGTTCTTCCTCATGCAACCTCTCTCCATATCTCACATCATTGACAGCTATCTCTGTGTTGTTTTAAATGTACAGCAGTGATACTGCAGATAGTACATGAAACAAAAACACAATGTCTATTGTTTGTATGCTTCTACTGTTCAGTGATTAGCTGAAAAGGTCCGGTGATAATAATGAATACATTCGCCCACATCGCGGTTCACCACGAGCCACTTATATCTTAAAGTATGTTTCTTAGTGGCAGCTCATCCCCAGAGATCTGAACGAGAGTTGGTGTTGGTTTTGTGTCCTCTCAAGCTTTAACAACAAACACATGTTTACTTCCTGCTGTTCTGTTCTGCCTGGCTAGCCCAAGGCTTGCTCCACCTTGTGCTGTCCTGCTACGACTGCCGCCATTAAAATCTACTTAAGCCATCCATTCATCTGCCCAAACGTCCACTCATCCATCCACTCAAATCATCCAGCCATTCGACCACCCACTCCCGCATTCCACCTAACAAACCCCACGTTTAGCCATCATGCACCCAATCGTGCATTCATCCATTCATCTAACAACCATTCCACCCCAACGTTCCTCTGCTATTCCATTCAACTGGCAATTCTTATATCTATATTTCTATCCATCCATACACCCAACCACCCACCCATCCATCCATCCCTTAGACCTCTCCCTCAACCAATTGTTCAACCGCCCTTTCATCTACCCACTCACCCATCCATCCAACCATCCTCCTTTTACATCCAATAGGCTGATGCCTCCATCCATCCATTCATCCAACCCTCATCCCTCATCCATCTAACCCACCATCCCTCCACCCCTCTCCCCCACCCCCCTCCAGCCTACTACAACAACGTGACCAAGGTGGCGGTGAAGACCTTGAAGCCGGGGACCATGTCGCCGGAGGCCTTCATGGACGAGGCCAACATGATGAAGACCCTGCAGCACGACCGGCTGGTGCGGCTGCACGCCGTGGTCACCAAGACCCCGCCCATCTACATCATCACCGAGTACATGGCCAACGGTGAGCAAGCAGAAGGATGGACAGGACAGGATATGAACATATGTGCGAGAGATAGGCCCACACACACACACCCACTCGCCCAGTTGCACTCAGTCCCTCACAGTGGGTGCTTTCCCATATTCGCGCATGTGAATGCACACTCACAAGCGCACACACCCAACTACAAACACACACAAGCACACACAGACAAAAAGCAGTGTGTGCTCACACACACACCTCCCACAAAACCACTTGCACACACACAGCTTTTGTCTTAGAATCATCCCTCCGTCAAATCGGAGTGATTGGTGGTTAACACGATATATAATTATTCTTTTTTTCACAGGTGAAAAACATAACATTAGGTGAGGGACATGACTATAAGTGCACATATAAGACAGAACGTACGAGACAAAAACAGAGAAGGTCGATGCATATTTTTACATTGTTGTTGATAGGCTGCGTGTGTGTGTGTGTGTGTGTGTGTGTGTGTGTGTGTGTGTGTGTGTGTGTGTGTGTGTGTGTGTGTGTGTGTGTGTGTGTGTGTGTGTGTGTGTGTGTGTGTGTGTGGGGTATGGTATATAATTTGATACTGCTGAAGCCTGACGAAACCAGAGTGTTCATTAGTTAAACCATACCCTTGTTTATTATCATATTTGTGATAAGCCAGGGACCATTTAATAACATTTAGGGCTTCAGAAAATATCTTCTGTTTATCATACGGTACAACAGCCGCAAAAGACGACACGATAGACTGCGGTTTTGGAACAGCCCCGCTCGCGCTGCCGACAGCTGCGGTAGGACGGCGGCCTACTGCAGGACGGTTGTTGTTTCGCGCATTTTCATACTTTCCGTGTAGTCGCTGAGATGGTATGTTATGATTGTTTTTTCCCAATCGTGCTAGCACCGACTGACGGCATAATTAACAGACGGTCTTATCCTGTGCTTCATCCGTTTTGAGATAGCCAAACCACTTCCATATAATTCACCCTCCGTGGTTCCACTCATTTTTATTCTGTCGCAAAACGCTCCTCTCCTCTCGTCTTTCCTTACCGCGGTGCTGGAACGGAAGCTCAAACACGCACCAGGAAATGGGCGTGTACTTAGTCGTTAACCGCAAAATTGCGATCTGACTATTGTGTTTATTTCTGCTGTGTGATTCAATAGTATCTGTCTGCGTCATGGGTCTGCGTCCTGCAAGACGGAGGCGTAACTTGCACTAGGAGGCGTAACTTGTTCTTTTCTAAATCGCGGTCCACGCGAGATCTTTCTCTTTTCGCGGTAAACAAAAAGCGTTGTAAATCACGGTTCACACGAGATCTTCATTGAAGTCGGGTCTTCCGATATTCATGACGGTAAGTAAATTTACCAGTCATTTATTAGCGGTCATTTATGTACCCGCGCACCACTGCTACATACAGATCACTTCCGCGATTTAGAAAAGTACTAGACAAGCCTCCGACTACAAGTTACGCCTCCGACTACAAGTTACGCCTCCGACTACAAGTTACGCCTCCTAGTGCAAGTTACGCCTCCTAGTGCAAGTTACGCCTCCTCCGACTACAAGTTACGCCTCCGACTACAAGTTACGCCTCCTAGTGCAAGTTACGCCTCCTCCGACTACAAGTTACGCCTCCTACTACAAGTTACGCCTCCGTCTTGCAGGACGCAGACAGACCCAACTCGTGTGATTGGCTGTTAGGTACATCCATATCAGGGATCTCATTTATAACCGTTGCGTAAGCACAAAACGGGGCTGAAATTGGCGTACGTGACTTTCCACGCCACGGTTGTGATCTATAAAGAACTAACTTCACGGGAGAAAGTGCGCAGCCCTAAGTAAACTCTGACCCATGCGTACGCATGGTTTGGAGGAAAAGGAGAATTGGCAACACAGACGGTGTGGTGGTGAACTGAAGTCAGACAGAAGAATTGTAGCGCGAGAAGAACGATTTTGTTTTATCATCGCCCTTCATAAGTTTAATTTCAACCCGTATCATGCGTTAAATCTATGTAATCAGAATAATTTAAGTCAACTGCGTTATCTCTCAGTTATAACTCCAGAAACATCTCCTTAGAATTGAAATGAAAATAAATTGTCACATACCTTTGTGACAATCTATTTTTTTTTTATATAAATAGATTTTCTATATTTAATCCCGTCACTCCATATACAGTCCACTGACGGCGCGACTGCATGGAATAAAGCATCTGTCTAACATGTGTCCAATAACATAATATTTTTATGTGACGCTGTAAACACATAATCAAATGTCAATTAAATCCCAAGTGTGGAAAACCAAGCCACATACTTCTCATCACATAGCACTGCTGGCACTGCTGGAGGACCATGCAAATGGCAGGATTTGGGAGGTAGAGGGTCTTCAGGGACCATAACGATTTATTGGTACATAAAAATATGTACCTTTATGTCAGACCACTTCTTTTTTAATTCTGGGACTGTGCGCTCCGTGCCACTGACAGAGTTCACTGCTGCAGCAACATGTTGCCACTCACTCTGCTTTTTGTTGTTGGTGATCCCAATCCCGTGACCGCCGAACCAAACTACTTTTTGGGGCTCCACCTCACCCACACGTGTCTCCACTTCAACCTCCGTGAAATTTCGCTTTTTTGCTTTTCTTGGTCCTTCTGCCATTGTTTCCGACAAGGCATAGTACTTGCATCTGAGTCTGTTTTATATGCAGATCGCATTCATGAGGTCGTTTGCATTGACCATTTATGGTTAAAAAGGGGCGTGTACAGGGCGGAACATGAAGCTGATTCAGCTGCGCACACTTGTAGGCACTCTGTGATTTATAAAGCAAAGATTGCTTAGAGGTGTGCGTACGCAGGGTTTTATAAGTCTGAATATTTTTTGGCGCACGCAAAACTTGGCTTTTGGGCGTACGTACACTTTTAGTAACGATCCCACGCCGTTTTATAAATGAGACCCCTGAGCTGTTTTTATTTATTTACTACTTTTTTTATATATATATCGAGCATTTATGTCGAATGCTTATCGTCGTGAGTTTTATCGTGATTAATAATCGTAAACGAGTTATTGCCCAGCCCTAAGTGGAGTACGCAGTCTGCTCTAAAACCTGATAGCAGCTGATAAGAGATCGGTACATTTCTATTTGCACAATAATTTAAACACAAACTAAGTTAGTTAAAGAATAGGGTAGAATAGGCCAAAAACCTTTGTATTCATTTTCCCTCTTTCCATCGTCTCTCTTCTTCAGGCAGCCTCCTCGACTTCCTGAAGAGCAGCGCAGGAGCTAAACTGCAACTTCCAAAACTCATCGACTTCTCAGCACAGGTGACTTCCACACCTACCGTCCAACAGGCCTACATGAGGGCAACCGGGGGGTGTCCCATCGTTGCATAATAATTTACCACACGGTTTGGGGGCGGGGGGGGGATATATACCACAGTATCCTCCAATACAGAGCTAGTAGTACTTTTTATCTTTAATCTTGGACCAATCAGGACCAAGTATTACACACAGCAACATGCAATTGTAAAGAAATCATAATTTATCCGTCAAGCAATGTAGTAAAACAAGACACAAAATCTTGCCAAGCAACAAAGGTTGGTATACTTTGAGATAGGTGGTGCATCGACACTAATAATGAATTGTAATTCAGTCACAGGTGTGTGTCTGTAGAGTAGGCTATTTTACAACGGCTTCAAGCTATTAGAACTAAGGACCAGAACTACCCATTTTATAATTCCCATAAAAATAAAATAAATTACATTACTTGTTTGGGTTTTCCCACTTTGTTGGGAAACAGTTAAGTCACTTATTTTTCCCAGAAACTGAACATGGTAGAGAATAACAAAGGAACAACGTTTCCCTTAAATTGAAAATGATTTACTTGTGACTGAAGTTCCCCTATCTACGCCACTAGCAGGAACCAAACGTGTCCCACATTGGTTTATACTTCCTCATCAAAGTTTCACACTCTAGAACCACTAACACCAGTGAGACGGCTCTCTGGCTGTGTTCACAAGTCACTTGACTTTATCTTATAAACCAAGGTCACAATTTTTACAAATAGGTCACCAATAAAGAAAGTTACGGGATGGGTAGCAACAAAGACGTTCTAACAAAAAGATACGCCACTTGGCAGAATATGTATGCGTACAACCAATGGCGCAATTGAGCTTGGACAGTGTAAAGGTGAATAAGAGTCAATAGAGGACGTCATCATCATTTGATCATATCGTCTAGTCATTTTCTCATGGCAAATAAGAAGACCCATTATTTCATGGCAGTACATTCAATAAATTGTAGGCGGGCTAATGTATTTTTTTATCTGATTTAGAAAATGTCTTCATGCATATTCATTAGGGGGTCGGCGATACTGCAGAAGTTTGTTTTGATCCGATACCAAGTAATACACGACAAGAATCCCTGTTACTTAAATCCAAAGCGCCTTGTGTATTTTCATGCAGTAAAGAGCAGTTTGTCCTGATTCATGAGGTGAATGCATCTTCAAAACACTAAATCTGAATACATTTTTATGACCACTGAGTCGACATATGCCAATGCAAGGTTAGCAAACATTGTAGGGTGAGAGGTAGAATATCATTTCTACTAGTACCATCTGTGAGACCCAGGTTTGATTCCCAACTGAATCATGTATGTAGCAAGCAATTTTCTTCTCACTGAATCTATGTTAAAACACAGTAAAGGTAAATAACCAAAATATTGTTTTGATTGTTGTAGATTGAATGTGCCAAAATTAACAATTATTTTTTTAATAATCAAAGTGCACACAATTATTTGTGGAGAACAAACCAAAAATAATAGCGCTACAACATGCCTCTGTGTCACCTGCCACCTCTACACAGTACACCTGCTATCACATCACTGCTACATTGGGGCAACGGATTGAGAATATGTTTTTGATTTGAATAAAATAGACATTAGGGCTTCATGATTCCTGATCAAATGAAGATCCCAATATTATTTTCTTAGAATTGATCACGATTATCTCAAGATGTTTTAAATGTGTTGTGATGTTTTAAATATAATCAACTTTGGAAAAAGGGCAGGGAACACTCCTGTTTTCAGCTGGAATGCATCAACTTCATGAATCAGACACTGAACATAAAAATGATCAACTTTAGTCTCTGGTCTCCTCTTACTTGCACAACCTCTGAACATGATATTTCCTGTGTTTTCTGTGAGTAAGATTAGAGCGGTAGGTATGCTTCACTTTCATAGTTTTATCACCCCAAACAATTAGGGTGGGGTTTTGGGTCAATAGAAGTGGCCCTCTAGTTGGCTGCCGTGTGAAGCGGGCCTGCGAAGCCCTTTGAGACTGACGTGTCTGTTTTACGGGTTGAAGATCGCAGAGGGCATGGCGTACATTGAGAAGATGAACTACATCCACCGGGACCTGAGAGCGGCTAACGTCCTGGTCTCCGACAGTCTGCTCTGCAAGATCGCCGACTTCGGCCTGGCCCGGGTCATCGAGGACGACCAGTACACTGCCAGAGAAGGTGGGGGGGGGGGGGGAGTTAATATGTTTCATGACGTATGCCACTCTTTTTAGCAATGTTATTTCCCTGAGGCTGACGCTGCATGGAATTTAACTTTACTTCCTCAAAACATTATTTTTCATTACGTTTGCGCCACAATCGTGTGTGTGTGTGTGTGTGTGTGTGTGTGTGTGTGTGTGTGTGTGTGTGTGTGTGTGTTGTGTGTGTGTGTGTGTGTGTGTGTGTGTGTGTGTGTGTGTGTGTGTGTGTGTGTGTGTGTGTGTGTGTGTGTGTGTTACAGGGGCCAAGTTTCCCATCAAGTGGACCGCTCCAGAAGCCATCAACTACGGCTGCTTTACCATCAAGTCAGACATGTGGTCCTTCGGAGTTCTGCTGTACGAGATCATCACCTTAGGAAAGATCCCCTATCCAGGTCTGTACCACGTTACATCTCCCAAAATCCTATAAAACCACAACTACCAGAATCCCACAATTTGCTTGAGTAGTTGGCCTAATAAAAACGGAGTCCAAAGTACACCAAAGTCTAGTTTTTGGAATGAATATAAGGCCTAGTAGTACTGCTGTGTGTAGAGATAATATTAAGAAGTAGTAATAGGTGGCGATAAAAAGAAAGGTTTAAACTATTTCTATGCGGAGTCTTCCTTGATTTTAACATTAACTAAGGCATCCCAATTTCAAGTACAATTTTGATATTTTTTCTTCTTATATCCTTTCAAAAAAGGCATGAACAAGAGCGAGGTGATGTCGTCTATACAGCGGGGCTACCGGATGCCCCAGCCTGCAGACTGCCCCACCGAACTCTACGACATCATGATGTCATGCTGGAAGAACAAGCCTGACGACCGGCCCACCTTTGACTACATGCAGAGTGTTCTGGATGACTTCTACACTGCCACTGAGGCGCAGTACCAACATCAGCCTTAGGGGGCGGCAGGGAGACTGAGAGAGCGAAAGAAAGACAGAGAGAGAAAGGAAGAGAGCGACAGAAAATGAAAGAAAAGGGGAGTGAGGTCTGGGGTGGGAATAGGATGAGAGAGAGTTTTTAAACTGCTTTGGCAATTCATAGTGCCAATAAAGCTATTTTGAAATTAGAGTGAAAGTGAGTGAGTGGATACGCAGCCAATAATTGTAGCACTAGAAACAGGATAGAACTCGATAGGTGGTCAGGATAAAAAGTTCAGATTCTTTAATGTCAGCATAGAGACAGACTGATTTACAGTGCAAAGTTGACACAAAAAATACTTCAGAAAATATAAGTGGGGATACTTTACATGGTGTTCTACTGTATATATACACTGTGATATACTGCATTGTAATAATAATAAGAATATTTCAGCTAAAATAGGATTATATAAGAGAGTAAATGGTAAAGTTATCTTGTTTTCATGTGCTGTATTTAAAACGTGGTTGGGCTCCTGTTATGATCACTTCATATTGAAGTATGTATATAGTGTTGCATGGAGATTGTTGAATATTGTCGTGGTGTTGCTATTAGATTTTAACAGTTTGAATTATTTTGTATCATTTTGATTAATTAATGCCAATCATGTTTCCTTAATTTTTTTAGTACAAAAGGAAACGTGTTTACTAATCAAGAAATCCTTGTAACAGAACATGAAATGCAGGTATCGTTTTTATTATGCGTTATATTTAACTACTATATGGACATATAAATAAATATATGGCAGTATTTGTGATTAAGCTTGTATTTTTCTGTTACCATATAGTATTTAGATCCTATATAACTACAAAACACATATAACTGTTTATGTATCCAAAGAAGCTTGCAATCGATTCTGTTTTATGTCGTAACGGGCAGGTTGGGTTTGGGAGATAGCTAAGGGGCCTATTTATGGGCATTGGGTCTCGTGAACCAGAACCTGTAGGAAAACCGTTGGAAAACATAGACGCTACACTGCCCTTTTAAACTGGATGTGCGGTTTATCTTTATTTATGCCCTTACACATGGCTTGATTTTATTTTAATTGACCGTTCTGAAACTATGGAAAATCATCGAGCTTTAACTTCTTTAGATAATATTTTATTTTGAAATCCATTCCGCGCTTCCACCACATGTCACATGACTTTTGCCAACATGGCCGCGGCCGGTAGCGCAGTGCTGTAGTAACGACTCGAGTGTTTTGTAAGCGAGTCTGAATGACAGCAGGCTGCGAGCGACATCCCGAGCAAGAAGACGTCGTCTCTGAACCTAGTCCGTTCTGTTAACTTATCTTTTTCACCATGAGCAAGGACGAGCTTATTCTGTGAGTATGTTTACCGCTGAGCCACGCATGTTATTTCATACTGTTTCTACAGGATAAAGAGACTGACGAGCACAATATGAGGACATTATAAAACACGTAACCCTGATCGTTCTCTGGACTCAAAAGTATTCACTTTGGTTAGATGTGTTATTCGAAATGTTATTTTGGTTTTAAAGTACAAATAACTACATGTTCTCAACTTCTGCAGGTGTTTTAGCATCTCTGCTTTTTGTAAGCATGGTAGGCCTACTGGTTGTCACATCACAATTGGTAACCCAGCACACTAGGGTACTGGGTCTCATAGCTCCATGGGTGAGCCAGCACACTAATGTACTGGTTCCCATAGCTCCACGGGTGACCCAGCGCACTACGGTACTGGTTCCCATAGCTCCATCGGTGACCCAGCCCACTACTGTACTGGGCTACATCGGGATCCCATTTAAAAGTCGACCGCATTCCAACTTCATGTTTTACCTTTTTCTTTCCTGGTTCGCGCGTCATGGGAGGGATGTTACGATCAAACGATTTAATTCACCTTAAAGCACGTCCGTGTCAATATTTTTGCTCAAAATTGAACTTCATATAGGGAGATTCCCTGCTTATCGTCGCCCCTCGGTATGTAAACGTCGAAACACCTGGCCAGGTGTTCCCATCAATTAAACTGGCCCAATCACTGCAGCCGTGATGGGTGGCAATATGTTGTTCTTCACATAGTGATAGGATAATAATGAATCAAATATGCATTGCAACACATTATTGTTGAGTTTATTGCTCATGGTTGAATTAAAAAAAATGCGCCAAGTAAGGCCTATATGATCGAAATCATACATGACTTCCATGCTGTTGGGGGCCCTTAACGTAACTGTAGTTGAAATGGCAGGAAAAATGTAATGAAAAATGTTTCTCCTGCTGCGTGTTTCTGGGTTACTCAACGGTTGTAGCGCTGTCAGTAAGAGATAAGAGAGGGAGGGCTATCTTTTCTCTTCGGCTGGTGCGTTGCTAACAATGATGGGCGGGAAATAAGGCAGTAATTAGATAAGAGAAGGGTGTATCATATTTGAATATCTGAAAATACAAATTGTTAAATTATAGATATTTTTGATGATTTGAATTTGAACTTCTGCACAACTCAAGCAACCGAAAAGTGTCTCCCTCCGTAGCTTACTTAAAAAGTTCTTCAACATATGAGGGCAGCGTATACCTTGGTGTTGTTGTAAGCTCCTGGGTTGCCACCTACTCCAGTTCTAGTGGCTGATCAACCTGCTGCATCACATGGCTCTGTTCCTCTTCCAGACCCAAAGACTTCCCGCAGCTGAAGAACGACACGTTCCTGCGGGCAGCACGGGGAGAACAGACCCAGCATGTCCCTGTGTGGTGCATGAGACAGGCTGGCCGCTACCTTCCAGGTACAGACACACAGAGAAACTGGAAGAAGCTGTCACAGACATGAGTGTAATCTGTCCCTGAACAAACTGTAGAGATGCTTTGTCTATCTGAATCTCTCTGGGTGATACGGCCTTGTGTCACTTTGGTCCCCAGGCATGAGCATTTTTGTGGCACTTTGACATCGGATGACCTTACTAAGAGGCAAGAGTCTCTTCAGAAGACTGTGTGCTTGTTTTTCCACACTTATCTCACTCATATAGCAAACAAGGCAAGATATTGATTTTATAAAAATTATAAAGGGTATAGTAAAATTCTCCCATAACACACAGGCAGACAAACTGTGGCCCATACATTTAAATCAAGCTCACGGAGGTCAATAGTAAGCGTTATGGAAAAGTGAGCATTGAAGCAATGCAGTTAAAACAGAGATCAGCCAGTCTGCAAAAAATAGTAGCAATTCATGTAAAAGATTTCCCTCATCGTAGCATGATACTCCCACATGTGTTTATGTATGTATTTTTATGTGTGTGCATGTGTAGAGTTCCGGGAGTTCCGGGCAGGGAAGGACTTCTTCGATACATGCCGCTCACCAGAGGCCTGCTGTGAACTCACTCTTCAGGTTCCACCGCCATTTCTCTAGTCTTTCTTTACATACTTAATTACCTAATTTATTATTGTGGATTGGTATTCCGTTCTAAATTCTTACTGTGGCGTCATACTTGGTACTCAATTCTTACTGTAAGTTCGTACTTCATACTTAATTCTCACTGTTGCCTTGTACGTCATACTTAATTCTTATTTGAGTGTTTTCTTTCTTAATGTAGCCTCTCAGACGTTTTGACTTTGATGCGTCCATCATCTTCTCAGACATCCTGGTTGTACCGCAGGTGACGTAAATACTAAAACATCCATTTGTTAGTCAGTACAAAGTGTTTTCATAAAAGTGCTATCTCATTGTTATGTGTGGCACAAGATTGAATCTGGTGTCACTCAGGGTTCTGTCTTGGAGTCCCTTCAATTCTTCACATTGCCGCACTATTTTTGCATTCAATATCTTCCTTTTCAAGGCTAAAGTATATCCTAGATATAGACTTATTTCATCAGCAGAAATGCCAGATATTATTGAAATATGTTTGTACATGTGGCGTTGTACATACTTTTGGTTTCCTTTTGTTTACCGTTCTGTTTGCTCCTGTTATTTTCCCTCCACCCACTGGTGCTCCACCAGGCCATGGGGATGGAGGTGCAGATGGTGCCCGGGAAGGGCCCCACCTTTCCAGACCCCCTGAAAGACCCAGAGGACCTCCAGCGGCTGAAGACCAAGGTGGACGTCCAGAAGGAGCTGGAGTACGTCTTCAAGGCCATCACCCTGACCCGACACAAGATCCAGGGGAAGGTGCCGCTCATCGGATTCACTGGAGCACCGGTGAGAGTCAGACAGACAGACAGAGGAACTCATGAATCCGTGAATTACAGGCAGCTTATTAAAAACGGTCAGGTTTTAAGACCAGATGGTATCCGGCTGACATGATGCACCTTGTACTGACCACTCAGGAGCCAAACTCTTTTATCCTAATCGCTCTCTCTTGCTCTTTCTCTGCCATTGCCTCTCACCTCTCCCCTCCCCTCTCTCTCCAGTGGACCCTGATGTCCTACATGATCGAAGGCTCGGGCTCAAAGACCTTCTCCAAGGTCAAGAGCTGGCTCTACCGCTACCCAGAGGTCAGCCACATGCTGCTCAAGAGGCTCACCGACGTCATCGTGGACTACCTGCTGTGCCAGGTGGCCGCGGGCGCACAGGTGAGTCTAACAAGATTCCACTTGAAATTCAAGTGGAATCTTGTTTATCAAGGGGGAAAAATCAAGCGTGTGAAATACGAAAAACATCCTTATTTTTTTTCAATGAATATAATCTCTGTATTGCAATTGGGTACAGGCTCACATTGCAAGACGTAACAATCTAATGTAAAACGAGATTGATCAGTAGAGAGTTATGGAAACGTAAGTAATGAACCTCAGAACCTGTAGGCCTCCTTGAGCCAGATGCGTGACCCCTACCAGCAGTAATATTACCATTTGTCCTCACGCACCAGGCCCTGCAGGTGTTTGAGAGCCACGCTGGGATCCTGGGGCCCGTGGAGTTCAAGGCTTTCTGCCTGCCCTACCTGAGGGACATCGCCCGCAGGGTGAAGGACCAGCTGAAGGAGACGGGGCAGGACGTACCCATGGTGAGACCCACTCACTCATAGCCCACAGGGCACATGGTATGTTGTATTGAATTAAAGTATCTGCTAAATTCATGAACACATGTTCGTGTAGGATACTGTTGTAATACTAGCTGACCACCAGCAGAGGGGGCCATTTTATTAAAGATGACTTGTTGCCATTATAACGTTTGCTGTGTCTCAGATTGTGTTTGCTAAAGATGCTCACTACGGCCTGGAGGACTTGTCTCAGTCCTACTATGACGTCGTTAGTCTGGACTGGACCATTGACCCGCGGTTGGCACGGTAACAAATGCACACATACACTGGAAGTCAATCAGCAATAATGCCCAACTGTCTCCACATATTGTCTGTGTGTAGTTATGACTCATTATCATATTTACACACGACTTGCTTATCCTTGCTTGCTAAAAGCGTCTTCCTATCTTGTAATTTGTGCACATGATTACAATGAATACACAAACGTACTTATTATCAGTGTCTGAAGCTGACAATTGAACAATTCAACTTTTTTTCCAAGATGGTGAACAAACATGTAAGGAAAAAAAAAGCAAAGATACGTTTTTCGGACCGTTAGTAACGAGACCGTTTCGCTCAAACAGGTCAATATTAACCCTCCCTGCTAACCTCGTAATGAACAGCTAGCATTGTTCCCATTTGGCTTATCCTTGAAACACACATTCCAGTTTCACCCCCAACTGTCAGTGGTCCTTGTGTTTTCAGCGAGCAGACCGGAGGAAAGGTTAGCCTACAGGGCAACATGGATCCCTGTGCGCTGTATGCTCCCAAGGTAAACACAAGAGATAACTCTAACAATGGAAGACCCCAAAGCAGACCTGCTGTTACAACACAATTGACAATCCCAAGATATACACACTATAATTTAGACAGAGGATTATAGTTTACAGCACAGGAACACTTGTTTGTTGTTGTTATTGCAGTGATAGTTAACTTAACCGGCATGACAGTATTTACGATTTACTTTATTTTTTGATCATTTATTTATTGTTATTATTGATCAGCATATATTTTTATCCCTTTATAGTGAATTTAAAGATGCAGCTCATTAATGAGAAGATAGCAGCTAGGCCATGGCAAGGGGGCAGTTAATGGGTAGGCTGGACATTACTCAACGAACCCAGAACCTACCGGGCTGGTATTCAAACACCTTAACCACACCGACTACCACTGCCCCCCTAACGGTTGTGATTATCGTTATTCTGAATGTGTATCCGCCTCTCCCCCCCCCACACCCCCCACACATCTCCAGGAGCGTATCGCTGAGATCGTCAAGACGATGCTGGAGGGCTTCGGGACCCAGCGGTACATCGCCAACCTGGGCCACGGCATGTACCCGGACATGGACCCCGAGAGCGTGGCCGCCTTCGTGGAGGCCGTGCACAAGCACTCGCGGCAGATGAACAAGCAGCAGTGACGGCGTTGGATGTGATGATCCCATGTGGACGTAGCGACCGCGGGTCACATGGAGGAAGCGCGTGTGTCGCTACTGCAAAGGGAGCGGAAGGATTGCAAGAAGCTGAGATGTTTATACCGCAGGGCGTATATTGTATCAGTAAAATAAAAACACCAAATGCGACTAACATGTGATATACTTGCAATTATTTGAGGCTATGGCTGAGATGGTTTTTTTTTGGTATTGTTAAAATAAAAGGCCAACCAGATCATGGACACCGGGATTGTAATCCAGCCTGTTGTTCCACAGACGGGAAACTGACACTTTGTGTGACCCAGCTATAATAAAATAAAATACACTGATTCAGAACACCTGAGTGCCTCTTTCTTCAGTTGGTCTCGGCCTTTGGTCAGCCACCAGTGTTCTCCCTTCCAACCAAACAACAAAGACGGCATTCAGAGACCAGGCCCTGGCTCGCAATGGCCGACAAGCCAGAAGGAACGCAGCCAAGATGCGGAGCATGTAACCCATGGATCACCAACACCGTCGTCCTGTTACAACACACAAGGTCCAGCCCTGTGTTGGGAGTATCACAAGAGTTTCTTTAAGGACAATTTAGTTTACTGATAATCCATAAGAAGGGTTTAGTTTGAAGATTAGTTGAGGGGGGGGGGGGGGGGCTTTATGCGGCCTATGTGAGCACTAATTATTTAACATCTGGCTGGTTTACAGCTTCTTAAAGACACCATTGTTTTGGTCCTCATTGTTTTTCAGACTAACAGTTGGACAATTTCACCAAGAGCTGGGAAAGAAATTGTGTTTTGAAGTCCATGTGTTTTTTTTTTTCTGATTTGATATTTCATCTGTCCAAATGGTAAGAACATGGTTTATGATTTGGATTACGTTGTTGCGTGCGTGTGGTGTGTGTGTGTGTGTGTGTGTGTGTGTGTGTGTTGTGTGGTGTGTGTTGTGTGTTGTGGTGCGTGTTGTGGTGTGTGTGTGTGTGTGTGTGTTGTGTGTGTGTGTGTGTGCGTGAATGAGTAGATTAGAATGGGGTGGTGGGAGGTGTTATGCTGCACGATAAATCCAGAGAAATATTACTAAAAATAAACATACATGTTAAAGCCCTGTTCACTTCAGCCAATTTTCTATTTGGTCAACAGATCGATTGCATTTTAAAGCAACTTTGCTTTTTTTTTCATTATAGAATTGAAACGTGCGTGTGTGTGTGTGTGTGTTAATGTAGTGTAGTTAATTATGTTGGACCAGGGATGACGTGCATGCCTTAAAATGAATATATCTGGTTCAATAAATTCAACAAAGGCAGAAGTGTCAGTTAAGTTTAGCACAAAAGGTAACATTGTGCAAAATACTGACAAGTATAGACTGTACTGCACCAAACGGACTCTCGCGCAACATCCAACCAAGGCCAAGACCTTGTTAGTCAACGGACACATTAGGAAAATTCTATGTGAAAACTACTTCCATGATACAAGAGAGAATTTGGATTAAAATAAAACCACTGCGCTATTACTTCCTTCAAAAGGAGATCCCACAAAAATTATGGTGCAAAAAAACGGTTAATCCCGAATGGTGTTTTGATGTGCGAGCGAGCTCAGCAGACGATTAGGAGACTGCAGTAAATCCTGTTGATGTTGTTGTTTTTGTTGGAAGGTCCGACACACACAAACACAAAGATAAAAAGCATAACATCACGTGACACAATCGTGTTTGTGATTGTTTGGGATTTAAAGAGTCAAGTCTGCTAATGCTATTCTGAGGCTGTTTTTTTATTAGTAACACGACACCAAAGGTACTGAGTTCGCTCCCCACTGTCTAAAGCCTACCTGTCAGCATCGTTGCATGAGATGCCCTAACCTCTACCATATATCTGAATTCACTGTAAGTCACCATGGACAAAAGTGTCTGCTAAAAGACCAAATGTCAATGTAAAACACTAACACTGTATACACCAAGGTATGTTGGTGGATGCATCGAGGTTTGATTGATCATTAAAGTGCATTTGAGCAAGGCACCTAATATGGAATTCTAAACCCACGTATGTCCGATGAAGCATGACATTCAAGCCTTTAAAGATTAGGCTTACTCTGCCCGCCTGCACTGTCGGATGTGTGTCGTCCAATGAACAGTGGCTTTAGGGAATGAGGACCAATCGAGGAGGGAGGCCCAGCGTTTTGGGAGGGGCTGTGACACTGTACCACTCTGATTAGAGTGCTTGTAATCAGACACACAAGTATTGAAATATCAGGAAGGCATTAGGAAAGGTCAGGAGAACAACTAAATGCATTGTTGACAGCATGTCATGGCATGTTGATCCCTAACCTTGGTGCACAGATGCCCAAATACACACAACACAAACACACACAAAAACACAATCTCACAGAAAGATGAAATTCAGAAAGAGAAAGCGACGGAACAAGCGTAATAACAGACGAGAGAGAAAGAGAGCAAGAGAGATGGAGAAAACCTGTGCATTGTGGGTAAATCTTTTGTGGTAAGGCGAACAGAAGAAGAAATTAAGAGCGGAGAGACAGAAATCAATGGCGGCTGATTGGAGACATTTACCCTGCAGGAGTGAAGAGGCTGGTCCATCTGGGCTTCAGAGCACAGGGCTCCACGGTGTGACGTGTGTGTGTGACGTGTGTGTGTGTGTGTGTGTGTGTGTGTGTGTGTGTGTGTGTGTGTGTGTGTGTGTGTGTGTGTGTTGTGTGTGTGTGTGTGTGTGTGTGTGTGTGTGTGTGTGTGTGTGTGTGTGTGTGTGTGTGTGTGTGTGTGTGTGTGTGTGTAAGGGGAACAATAAACACCCTTAAGATATATAGAAGATCTATTTTCCCATGATGCCCTCGTGCCTGGCACGGTATAGAATTCTAAGTGTGTGTGTGTGTGTGTGTGTCCAGGTTTTATCTCGTAGCCGATCAGCCGGCCTGAGAATCCTATCTGGTCAGAGCGAGCAGGCTGTACATCATCTGACAGACGTGGACACTATCAGCGCTTTATCAGAGACCACACAAACACACAGAAAAAAATTTGCACAAATATGCGCACAAGGACACACCCCCACACGTCTGCACAGGATATTATCTAACAATGACTGCATGCGTGAATAGAGACAGGCATGCACATTCACTCTCTTTCACACATCTGCACACAATATTATCTATCAATGACTTCATGCATGAATAGACACCCACACACCCACACACACACACACACACACACACACACACAAACGGTCTCTGTTCGGTGACAGTGATTGATGGTCATTATTGTGCTAGTGGTCCTGGGGGGGGGGGGGGGGGGGGCAACATGCTTAAAACATGCTAACAGATGCCAGCAGCTGTTACATACCATGTTGTTTTGGAAAATCTACTTGTTCCGTCACATTTCAGAATGCCATGCTTCCCTCACAACCAACAGAGTGTGGAATTGTTTCTATTTATTAATTTGTATCAAGTTGTTGATCTGTTTAAAGCTTTTCCAATGCTTCAATTTGACAACCCAAATGTTGGGATATTCGATAAAGACCTCTTCTGAAGTCTTGCAGCACTTCACCATGTTTAACAGCGTATACAGTAACCATTTCACAATTTCAGGAATATAAGGACTATTTCACAATTTAAGTTATATGCCATTTATGTTAGCCGTTTACATTGGCCGGTTAATGCGACGGGTGACATGAGTGTATCAACTGTGTTCATTTTAACTTGTTTAAAAGGCATCCACGCTGACAGAGATGGATCGTCCAGTGACTTGTCGGCAAGTCACTGGACGACAAGTCAAAACTGAAGGCGCTTAAATCACTATCGTGTGTAGCAAATAATCCGTCATGGGCTGATGCACTTCCACTACTGACTGTTGTAACTTGTGGGGTAACATTCAACCCTTGATTATGGAGTCAAGCGTCCATTCCCAGCTGATTGAGTGAGTACCATCTACCAGATATTGAAACACTTGGGACATCAATCAGTAGCTGATGAAGTGCAGCATCTATTCCCAGGAGAGACTCTGCCGACGATCTCAAAATCCTTCACTTGCTGTGCAGGGCAGGTGACGAGGCACAGAGGGATTAAGGGCAGTTTGAATGTACAGGTGAGCGTCATCAGCATAGGGTTGAATGATAGCCCATGCATTGGTGAGTGTCTACAGCGGACAAGAGTTGAAAAAGGAGTGGGACAAGGTATGACCCTTGTGGAATACCACAGGTCATATCACTAAAGAGAATTGCAAGGTGAGGAGAGAAGAAAGGTGGTGGAGGAGCACAAACTGGTAACACATTAATTACCAGATCATTTAGTAGTTAGTTATTATTTTATAGCATATGGTTTAGGGTAAATTAACCAATCTTGCATATTGTAACTATAACCCTACCACTATTTAATAATGTATATATGAAAACCTCAGTCAATGCCAGTATCTTTGTTAACTTAAATTCTAAAGAACTATATTAATACCACTCTGACTAGTTACAAGCAGCTTGAACACAAGGAACCATAGCAACATAAAACAACATGAACACCATTAGTAAATGATTGCTAGACCATGAGTTAACTGTTGATTTTCTGGTATGTAATGATTATGGCTACATTAAATAATGTTAATTAATAGTTAATTAATGTACACCTAATTAATGTTCCTCTTTGTCAAGCCGTGTGTTCTTCAACCCCAGTTCCTGTCATTCGTGGATCAAATCCTGGATTCAGGCATTAGTTACTCTTGAAGAAGTGCATACACACAACAACCTACACACGCGGGGCCAATCAGTTACAGCATATTAACACAACCATGAACAACAGGTCATGGTATCTGTCTACAGACGCAATGCACCATGGGACGGCCTCTACAAACACACAGAGCGAGAGAGAGAGAATGAGAATGATATAAATCACAGATGGCCTGTGTCGTTTTGTTTGGGATAGGGAGCAGGCCAATTCCCCTAAGTGTGTATCTATGCGTGTGTGTTCTCCTTTATACTTGTAAAAGGTATCATATGAGTCTATGGGCCTACTTATGCAGTCCAACCGTAGCCACCCACCCACCCACCCACCCACCCACCCACACGTAGGAGGTAACGATTTGCAACATGAGCTTTTACTTTTCAATCTGGTCAGATAACACGAATAAGCGCATTTACCACAACCCCACACACACTGATACACACAAAGACATACACACAATCAACCAACCAGTCCATTCATTGCCGTGTGGCTACAGTTCTGTTAATACACTAATTAAGGAGAATAGAGATGTGCTGAGGCAGCATGATGAAATATGTCATCAGGGACCTGGGATTAGTGAGGGTTTCCATCCACGTCCAGCTCTGCTTTGTGCGCATTCATCTACTAATCATGAAGCCAGCCTGCTCCAACATTGAAATAATGACAATTTCTTTAAGGGGCCATTTGAATTATTAATCGTTTGGGAGGAATAGTAGCGTTGAGAATCAAAAGTTATTTTTTGAAAAGGAATATTTCCCCACAGTAAATCTTTGTTGCTAGCAGAACAACGTGTCGGAATACCTTTTCCGCTCTTTCCCACCGGGAGCATTTTCCTGTTTCATTCTTAGGACATTACTACTAAGAGTAAGAAGATACAAAAGTATATTACGTGTTTCACACTTTATTCATAGAAAAGCACTGAGATTTCAACACAAATCAATATAAAATGGTAGTAGCGTTACATAAATAGTAATAAATTCTCGCTTTATAGACAGTGTTGCTCAAAGGAGTCGCAAGAAGAGTCGCTCAAGAACAAAATTGGGAATAAAAAAAGAAAACAAACGCGTTGATGGTGAGCTTTCATACTTGTGGCAACAAATACTGGAAATACCTTATTTTATATAATCAGTAGCACAAAGAGGCAACAAACACTTTCAACTTTTCCCTTAAGTTAAGACAAAATACAAACGGAAAAAAATGGGGTACTGGAACAGAGATGGAGAACAGTTGGTGAACGAGCGCAGGTTTTATAAATTTTTCCTAAAAAACGAATTAGAACTTAAATTAGAAACCAAAGCGAAACAACTGGTACATGGTAATATACGGAGCGATGGAGGGAAGGGAGAAGGTTTGAGAAGTGGACTAGAGAGAGAGAGTTTAAGGCAGTAGGGAGAAGGGGGTGAAGTCCTTTCTTTATGTGATTCCGTATTTGAATTGGTGGCTGTCAAATACAGTAGAGGCTGTTTGAAGGGACTGGGTAAGAATTAAACCAGTGACAAGAGTGAAATTATATATTTTTTATAATTCTTCGATCCTTATTAAGCAGATCAATCAGTAAAACCCAACATTGGACCTTTGCGCTTTTGGGGGAATTTATGGGGAAGGGGAGAAAAGCAGTGGAATTGAACTTTAAAAATAAAAAATAATGAACGCGGCTTAAAAAAAATACGTGGGCCCAGTAACACCCCAACCTAGCAAAAAGCATGAGAGCTAGCATGCTATAGCATGATCTTGTATAGCATAACGCGTAGCATCTGCTGACCCTTACACGCTAGCACTGCATTAATGGGGTAGCGTGCTAACAAGCTAAATGCGAGCGCACGTGAAGAGGGGATATATGTATCAAAAATGAGGCGGAAGAATATAAGACGGAATACAATCATTTGCTTGCCTCACAAGCAGACAACCAAACTTAACAGATTGTGATGGCTGTTAGGGAGGACTGTTCTGACTGTTCCTTCTGCACAATGCAATGTTCTCCTTATTCGCCTTTTCAATGTTCTCTCTTTCTTCCTGTTTTATCATTTTTTTCTTAACCTTAATCGTGTCAGAGCAAGACACGGTTGAGCTAGAGAAGACACTGGAGGCTTGAGTCCTGATCAAAAACAAATTATAATTGTAATAATAATATCGTATAAAACGATTTGAACAAAAAACACAACTTTGTACATTGATCGGTCAAAAAGAATTTTTCCACAGTTTTCAAACCCCACCCCTCCCCATTGTTGAAGGGCAATAGCGTTAAGCTAACTAGCTACAGCACATTATTTCAGAGACTTGTGTGGCCATCTTTTTAAGTAGTGGTTCTATGTTTTAGTCCCTTCCCATTTTCCAGTCAATGTGTTCGTGTGTGTGTGTGTGTTTGTGTTTAAGGGGGACAACGGCCATATTGGAGTGATTCTGCATAGTAAAAAGGTTTTCTGTATGGTTAACAAATAAACACCGTCCTCAGTCAAACCGTAAACTCCACAAATAACAAGTTCCCTCCTTAGAAAAGGTTGACTTTTCTATTTTTCTGTTTTATCAAAACTGAAATTGCAGAAAAACAAAACGGTACAAATAATAATAGTTAACGGTTAGTTAACCAGTAAATAGAAGTTATAATAATAATACTAATAATAGTAGAGAAAACAGAACACAGGAGAAATGTACACAGAAGCACCTGAGAAATGCATTGAAGCCTTTGCGCAATACAAAAAACATCGCCACATTCCCGCCAGAATTCAACAGAAAAATAAAATATAAAACAAATTCAAGTAATCCCTCCCCGTCCCCCTCAGGATACAGACAAAACACAAAGCCAAAATAATAACGTACTGATCATAAATAATTATAACTTTACAATTTTTTGAATTGACACTTTCAGTATTTACAATATTTTTTAAATGCTTAATGCTACTACATTTTTTTTTCATTTTGTTTCTTTAAGTGATTTTCCCTGAGAACTGAGTTTAGTCTCTCTCTCTCTTTGTTTACTATTGTCCTTTGCTTGGTTTCTCTTCCCTCATTCTTTTTTTCGTCCTTCTTTCCATAAAAAAAAAGCGGTGACCTTTGAACCCGAGGGGCGGGTGAAGGTAATTCCCATGGAATGTAAAAAAAAAAAAAGTTGCCCTTTCTATAAAATTCCCTTTCTCTGACCTTCATTTCCATATTCATTTTCCTCCAAAAAACCCTCAAACAAACGGAAATAAAGCAATCAATCGAGAGATTGTTCCGATCGAACGCTATTTCCGTTGAACGCTAACCCCGTTGGTTCTGCGGTGTTCCGCTCAGCTGTTTGTGGAAGTAAATGTTAAAGGAACGAACAGAGCGCACTCGGGAGGAGAGGTATATGTGTGAAGTGCTCGCGCATCGACATGCAGTCCTACCACTAAAAAAATCCAAGCTTTTGCTGTACTTTACACTGCCGTTAGCTAAAATATATATGACAAAGGAACTGAAAAAGGGGAATCTCGTCCTCCACCGGGGAAAACAAACATGATGCACAAAGGGTGAGTGTGTCCGTCCAGTATGCGTTTTTTTGCGTCAACGTGTGTTAAGAGAGCAGAAGCATTCGCCAAAACCAACCAATCACAGCAGATTCTGTTGTCACTGTACCCTGGCAGGCCTCCTGCGGTTCCCAAAGCTTCACGTTGCCAGGCAACCCCAGCGATTCCCGCCAGTAAGCAATCTGGCTAATATTGCTAAGAGACTAAATCTTGTTCAAGGAGGTTGGAGCTGAATCACTGGAGGCTCAAACAGAAGAAGATGAAAATAAGGCTTTGGCCACAGGCAACTATATAGGGATAGTGATGATCTGGGGATGGTGGTCATGTGACTCACGGCTCCCCCTCCACACACACACAAACAAACACACACACACACACACACACACACATGTGTCACACATCATCAGTGGTGAAGAGGCTAGGTAAAGAGGCCTTTCGTTATCATAAGGTACATACTTCATACACCTCGCCTTAAATTGTGTGCTCTGCAGATGACGGACAGGAAAAGCGTGGGGTGAGGAGGGATTGGTGGGGGGATATCTGAAGAGGTCACAGAAAGCTCACAGACAGTACAGGGAAGGAGGGGGGTGTAGCTCAACCGAAGCGCTCGCGCACCAGCATCATGAGTTTTTTCTTGCCCTTGTAGATCTGCTTGAGGTTGTCTATGAACTGGGCGAACTGGATGTGGCCGTCCTGCGCCAGCAGGAACGTCTCGCGCGCCTTGCTCAGGAACTCGATGAACTCGCCGTAGTGCCGCGGGCTGATGTGCGTGAGCCGCGAGTGCGTGGTGTTGATGTACGCCGAGATGGTGGCGTCCAGCAGCTGCCGCAGCGGCGCCTTGTCCGTCGACATCAGCTTGCCCGAGTTGCGGCGGCCAGGGATGCCCGCCAGGCCCGGCGCCGTCATGGTGCACCGCCGCAGGATGTCCGACAGCACCGTGGCGCAGTGCACGCTCTTCACCACCAGGGGGATGATGGCCGCCAGCTCGTTCTTGCCCAGCGAGTGGCTGAGCGCGCACGCCCACAGCACGTCGTTAATGGCTGGGTGCGTGTCTTGGTTGTACGCCAGGTTGAGGTGCGTCATGGCCAGCGACGCCAGCTTGAAGGAGCGCAGCGGGTAGCCGCGGTGCTCCATGTAGCGGGCGATGGTGAACAGCTGGGAGTACGTCATGCCCGTGGAGGCCGCGTCGATCACGATCTGGTATGCCGTCTCGAAGGCGATGTGGTCCTTCTCGCAGAGCGTGAGGGCCGAGAGGGCGCAGTTCTGTGGGTCCTTCATGGCGCACTGTAGCGCCAGCGTGCGCGCGCAGCTGGCCAGCTCCTCCCGCTGGGGGTAGTCCAGGCTGAGCCGCAGGATGGTGTTGTGGGACATGACGGTGGCCGCCACGATGCTGGTGGCCTCTGTGGGCGTGAAGAGCGTGTACCAGCTCTGCAGGATGCTGATCAGCGCCCGCAGGCCTGGAGGAAGGGGAAGAGGAGAGGGGGGGATTAGAGAGGTCAGGGAGGGGAGCCATCGGTGGTGGGGGTGGTTGGGTTGGGGGGTTGGTTGGAGACTTTCGCCGCACGCTGGGTTTGTAGGACGAACCGTACACAAGGGGTGGAGAAGAGACACTTTAGATAAGAAGGAGGGGAAATTACAGGACAGAATAAGTGAAGAAAATAATAGAAAGTAGTCAAATAGAAAGAAATCTACCATTACTGACAAAAGAACGAGAGAGAGAAGAGATTGATAACTGAAAAGAATGAGGAGAATTAGAGAGGCGAGAAGGGCTTTGATGACACAGCCTGGAGGTGGACAGGTAGTGGTTATGTTTGGTACGTACCGACTTCGGTGGCACAGGTGACTAACCAGCGAACCATCTCCCTTCTTCTCCAGTTCAGGGTGGACAGGGTCATCCTCATGACCTACACACACACACACACACACACACACACACACACACACACACACACACACACACACACACACACACACACACACACACACACACACACACACACACACACACACACACACACACACACAGAGGAGAAAGAGTTACACACCTATTCTAAAGGGCAGTTGTAGAAAACTAGACATTCAAAGCGACACTGGTCCGATTGGTCACGGCCTTTCTTCAAAACTCAAACCTTTCAGGGCTTCAGAGGACCATAATAAAAAACGTTTGAAAAGAAAGTGTCTCTTCTTTTAATTAAAAGCCTCTGTCGAAGTATTTGTTGAAAAACAACAGCTTTCTAGTCCGTGCAAGGCGTGCCCCACATACATCCATCTCAATTAGCCGCTGCTGTGAAAAAAAAGCCCTTGGATATGTACTTTGTGAAACCACATAAAAGCCAAAATGATGCCTCGAAAAATACTTTGAGTTGTACCCACTGACCCAAAAGCCTTAATTATCCGGTGGCCGGTTTAAACAAACTGGGAGGAAAAGTCTGCAAATTTGCACCCAGGACTTAAAAGGGATGTTGTGGCCACTTGTTAGCGAGAAATTACAAGACTGGGGACACAGTTGCAAGTGATTTGCTAAGTGACTGAAGCCAACTGATTTTTTTGGTGCGATGGCATGATTTGGGAGAATTGCCGGTGGGATTATATGTAATCAACGCTTCGCAATAGCACACATTTCTGTCTCTCGGTTGATGCGTTAAAAAAAACACGGATAAGAAAGTGTGAATAGTTACAGTGTGTTTTTTTTACCCTGCCTGCTGGTTTTACTTGTGCTGTCAATTATTTTCATCTACGGTGTCACTTTCGAGATTTGTTTAGAAAATGAAATAGATATATTTAGGATCAAACTTTGAGTCTTTAGAGTGCATCCTTATTGGCTTCCTCTGTGAATTGGGCCACAGTATAAATTCTTCCGCATGAAAGTACAATGCTGCCATTATTTTTTTTATGGCAAATCAGCATTCATATCACACAGACACACAGACAGACACAGACACACACACACACACCTGCAGTCCCAGCTCCAGCGCCACGTTGAGCAGGGTGATGTCAGGGGGGTGGTCGCCGGGCGTGGCGATCTTGAAGGCGTCCTGGGCCAGCTTGAAGATGAGGGAGGACGAGTGGATGTTCTTCTGGACCGCCTCCAGCACCGTGCGCAGCCGCAGCATGTCACCTGGGGGGGCGCCAGAGAGACACACACACGCGCATCAGCATACACTGCCTGGGATTTGAGTCTGTGTGTGTGCGCGCGTGAAAGCAGGCACATGTGCATGTCTGCTGCATCTGCTAAATGACCAAATAGTAGCAGCAGCATTGGCTCATGCTGGTGTGTGTGCCCATGTGTGAAATTGTCCATATGTGCTTTCCTGTGGGTGTGAAAGAGTGAGAGGGTGAATTAGCTGCGGGATTTTGAAAAAAAGGGACTTTGATGCAAGATAACATTTACCATATGTTAAAGTCGCTTTGAATGAAAGCTTCTGCCAAAAAGCAGTGGACTGTGTGTGTGTGTGTGTGTGTGTGTGTGTGTGTGTGTGTGTGTGTGTGTGTGTGTGTGTGTGTGTGTGTGTGTGTGTGTGTGTGTGTGTGTGTGTGTGTGTGTGTGTGTGTGTGTGTGTGTGTGTGTGTGAAAGCATGCATCCGTGTCTACGTCCGCAAGATTGTGCGCAGCTGTGTATCAAAGCACATGTTTGAAACAGTATGCGTGTACGCATTGCGCATGCATGTGTTTTGTGCGTGCGTGCATGCGTGCGTGTCGCTACCTTTAGCGGCGGTGAGCATGGTGGAGGCCAGCTCACACTGCTGGGACTCCAGGTGTCCCAGGGTGAACCAGCGGGGGTACCTGCTGGGCACCATAGAGATCCCGTGGTGGGGGTGGCCCACATCCCCCGAGCCTCCCGACGACTCCAGCACCGGCAGCCTATTGGTCGAGAGGAGGAGGGTGTCGTGTGAGCGTCGTCTTGCCGCCTCTTTCTCGCTTACTGGTTTAGCAGTTTCGTCTTTCCTCATTAATGAAAGCATTTCATTGGTGGGGAACCGAACCATGTGGAACTACAAGAACCCAATGAAACTAAACTAAAGGATGAACGGTCACAGCGCCAAGCGCTGGTTGAAAGACCAATCAGTTGGCCAGAGACGTACTGCCTGCACTACTCTTCGAAACATCCCAACAGCGCAGTTAGCGAGCCGCCGAGTGGACCGACAGCTAAACCGTAACTCATCCATACCAGTTCATTGTTCATACGACACCCTTCAGACACATACCACTTCATAGTGCTTCTCAAAAGGAAGAACTCGCATTTAAATAAAGGCAATCATTAAAAAGGCAATCATTAAAAAAAAAGAAGGATATTCTTCATATTTCCAAGAGCGTGCGTGTCGAGTCCCGACCCACTAACGAGCTGAGCAGCAGACAGCCTCGCTCCCTGCCGGCCCTAACCCGCTAGCTCTAAACACATGAAAGAGCCTCCTCTGACCCAGAGACAGCGCAGCATTAAGGAGAGAGGTGCAAAACACGCCCAACACTTGGCCCCAAGCCTTCCCCTTCAGCCGCTTTAGAGGTTGACATATTATGATTATGATTAGCCGGTACAAGCCGTTTAGAAAATCTGCCTCTTCTGACGTCACAAGTGGGCGTGTCCACCTCGATGTGTTCTGGATAGATTTTCAAAACGCCTTGCAACGGCTAATCCCACTCACCCTCTGGTGGTCCAATACGTCAGAGACCCCATATCACTGAGGCTACTGATGGCCAAGCAGAGGTGTGGAGCCAGGCTGGGGGGGTGGGGAGTGTGCTGTGGGGAGGCTAGGGGTGTAGAGGGGGCTGTGTGTGTGTGTGTGTGTGTGTGTGTGTGTGTGTGTGTGTGTGTGTGTGTGTGTGTGTGTGTGTGTTGTGTGTGTGTGTGTGTGTGTGTGTGTGTGTGTGTGTGTGTGTGTGTGTGTGTGTGTGTGGGGGGGGTAGTGGTGGTAGTCCTACCTCATTGCGCGCAGGGCCAGCTTGTAGGAGAGGTCGGCGTCGTGCGGCAGGAGGGCGGTGAACAGGTACTTGGCGTAGGTGTGCATGGGCACGCTCTCTCGGTGGATCACCTCCCCCAGGCCACTGAACGGACCCGCTGGAGGGGGGGGGGGGGGAGAGAGAGAGGGAGAGGGAGAAAGAGAGGGACAGAGAGACAGAGAGGAGAGAGGCAGACAAGAGAGAGAGAGAGAGAAATGGAGGCAGAACGGTCATTTTCATTTAATAGCTTCAATGACTTGAGATTCAAGTCCCCCATCGCTCACAACTTCATTGTTAAAGAGTTGCTGTCAAAGTTTGAGACGGAGGAATAATTAGCCATGATGAAACGTTGCTACTTCCTTCAAGGTCAGGAAGAAATTCTCTGTTTTCATCCAGAATTGACAGAAGGAGATGTAGCGGTAGAGAGAGGGCGACAGAAGGAGGTCAGCAGTGACCCCGGTGCTCTCCATACCTTCCAGCAGCTGGAGGGCCTGTTTCCGGAGCGTCTGGACCAGCAGATCGTCCAGCTCCAGCTCCTGGAGCTTGGCCACGATCTGCTCCTCGTTCCGACACACCTGCACCACCACCCCCCAAACGGTTACACACGACATACACACACACACACACACAACACTGCACTAGTATACGGAGGGTCTGGTGTGTAGTTGGGCCATCTTATAGTCGTACATTCTTACCGTCTTACTGTTCGGCGTGTGCGTGTGGCCGGTGGTTGTGTCTGCGTCTTTTCAATCAATTTGCATGTAGGATCACTGAGTGTGTTTGTTGTCGGTCTCATTGTGCTCATTGGGTGTGTGTGTGTGTGTGTGTGTGTGTGTGTGTGTGTGTGTGTGTGTGTGTGTGTGTGTGTTGTGGGTGTGTGTGTGTGTGTGTGTGTGTGTGTGTATTCGTGTATGTCTATGAGTATTCATGTGTCTATACATGTATGCGTGTGTTTGTGGATTCATGCGTGTGTTTGTGGATTCATGCGTGTGTTTGTGGATTCATGCGTGTGTTTGTGGATTCATGTGCGTGCGTGCGTGCGTGCGCTCCTCACCTTGTCCTGGGCGTACAGGCCCTCGGGCATCATCCTCTGCTGTCCCATCCCCATGAGGGCCACCTCCAGGGCCAGCGCCAGGTAGGACTCCCCGCCCTCCCCGCACCCCCACACCGACACATGCTGGTAGACCGGGGGCCGCGGCTCCCCCTCTGGGAGGGAGACATGGAGAGAAGAGTGGGGAAAATAAAGATTAAGTTTCGATCCATGTAATACACACGCATATCCATCAATCTATCTAATGTGTCCGTCTAATGTGTCCGTCTATCACTCTGCCAACACACAAAACATGTGCTGTTGAATGGCTCCTCCACTGCGTGTGTGATCGTGTTTTACCTCCTGTTTTTCTAATCACAGTCACATCCCCATTGGTCCGTTTGAACGGATCACTGTGATTGGGAGTCGATGATTGGTCAGAACGTGAGCACAAGACCCAGTCTCACACACACACACACACACACACACACACACACACACACACACACACACACACACACACACACACACACACACACACACACACACACACACACACACACACACACACACACACACCATTGTTTACTCTGACAATAGTTCCCTGCAGCCTCGGGAGAACAATTGCAGACCCAGCCCCTATTCTACTCCTCTCTCTTCTGTCCTATAACTCTATTCCACTCTATTCTATTGCTCTATTCGAGTTGCCTTGACTGCAGCTGGAAAAGAGCACAGCTAAGGTTAAAAGGCAAGCGACGATGGAAACCACACACACACACACACACACACACACACACATCTAGATCTGATTCACACGATGTCACTCATGCATGATCGAGCACACACACACACACACACACACAGAGACTAGAGCCCCATAGCGCTCCATTCAGTCTATTCATGTGTGGTACTTTATGGCTGTCTGGGGTACAATAGGGCCGGTCTGGACAGGAGAATGCCCAGCCAGGGCTCCATTGACTGGGACAAGCCATCTGATGACCCGCCGAGCCCCCCAGCCATCCCACCGGGGGGAAATTAGACCGTGGCCGCAACGAGCTGTTTAAGGCAGTGTGTGTGTCTGTGTTTTTGTTTTTTTTAAGTTTTGCAGGGTAGCCATGGAGTTTTGTACTAGTGCTTGGAACCTCCTGCTACTGCTACTACTGCTACTACTACTACTACTACTACTGCGGCCCAGCACAGATAAAAATGGTGCTCGCTATGGTTGACGTTAAAGCCAGCATAATGCTCCTAAAAAACACAACGTGGCATAGCCGGATGAAGTCCTCTCCATAGGAATTATCTTTGCTAAAAATGTGAGACAGGGGTAGGAATCATTAAATCATCTTTGCTAAACAGTGAGACAACCATGGCAACCAGTGAATCATCTTCGCTAAATAGTGAGAAAGCTAGGGGAATCAATGAATCATCTTCACTAAATAAAGAGACCGCTACAGAAATCCCTGAATACTCTTCGTTAAATAGTGAACCACCTCCATTCCAGTGACCACCTGCGTCGTGTCCACCAATAAAAAAAAAATCGGACACAGCAGGAGGGCCGAGTGTGCCCAGCAGCGGCACTGCTCGGTGGCGGCACAGCTGCGTGCGTACCTCCGGTGTCCATGCCGCCGTCGTCGTCCATGCGGCAGGTCTCCGTCAGGGTGGTGAACAGGCACCCGATGGGGTCCAGCGGGTGGCCCACCCAGCCCTCCAGGGTGCTGGTGGAGGTCAGGCCCCTCTGGAGCAGCTCTGCAGGGCGACAAGGGACAGGCGGAAGGGTTTGGGATGAGTGTCTGGATTAACCCTTACCCTACCAGATGATGCACACAAATAACACGTTAGCTAACATGAACACCATTAGTCAATTAGCACTAGAATGTTAGCTAACTGTTCATTATACCCCTATGTACAGTGTGTACGTGTGTGTGTTTACATGCATGTGTATGTGCGTGGGCCGGCAAGTGTACATGTATGCGTGTGCGTGTGTGGCCGTGTGTATACATGCATCTCTGTGTGTGCGTGCGTTGCGTTCCTGCGTGTACATGCGTGTGTGTGTGTGTGTGTGTGTGTGTGTGGGCGTAGGCGTACCCTTCTTCTGGTGCTTGTAGATGTCCATCTGCCGCTGCTGCTGGAGCCGCAGCGTGTTGATGATGGCCACCGCCAACCGCAACGCCTCCCTGGAGTAACCATGGGAACGCAGCGCGTCCACACGGGCGCACGCTGTGGGCACGTGATCTATAGGTGGGGGGGGGGGGGGGGGCAGAGGGTTATATTGGCGGTGTCTTTATAGACATGAACACGCACACACACACCAATACATGGAGCTTAAGTATTATATTGATGGTAGGTTTATCGACGTGCACCTGAATACACACACACAGGCAGGAGGTTGGAGATCTGGAACGTTCACATACGTGCAGTCTCAGCAGAAAGCTTTGCACATGTGCGCGCGTGTTCAAGAGTGATAGCCGGCTTAAGTTGCCGAATCTGACAGATCTTAGCTGAAAGCGGCTTACTGCAGATGCCTGGCTCAGTATCAGCACAATTGTGTGTGCGTGTGTGTCTGAGTTGTCTTTAAGTAGAATCACAGACGACATGCAATCATCACAGACCAACTATTCTGTTATCCTACTCTGGAATGTAATCAGTTCAGGATCGGTTGATGGATTTCGAGAAAGAAATGTGTGTGTGCATGTGTGTGTGTATCAATTTCTGCATGTATGCGTGTGCTATGCGCATATATGAAGCATGCGTATGAATAGTATCTATAAATATTCATCTATGTGTATGTGTTCAAATATCTAAGCACACCTGTATGTCTGTGTGCGTGCACGTGCGTGGGTGTGTGTGTGTCCATGTCACATGTCCATAAATCTTTTGCGTTTATGCATTTGTATCTATGGCTATGTGTGAGTATCTTGTGGACAACATCGAGCTTGTCTGTCCGTATGTGTATCTGAGAAGGCATATCCATGTATTTATGCATGAATTAATGAATACATAAGTAAATCAATAAATGAACAAATGAGTATGAATGAATGAGTACAAATGTACACTACCGCTCAAAAGTTGGGGGTTTCTTAGAAATATCCTTATTTTTTTTCAAGGAAGATGACGTTTAATTAATCGGAAATACAGTCTAAACATGTTAATGTGCTAAATGACCGTTGTAGCCCCAAACGGCTGACTTTCTAATGGAATATTATTATTAATAGAGGCCCAGCTCAGCGACCAGCACTCCCGTGTTCCAAATTCATTAGCTAATCGTATTAAAAGACTAATTGATGATTAGAAAACCCTTCTGCACTTATGTTAGCAAAGCTGAAAACTGTTGAATAAAAAGTGAGCCTTCATGGAAAACATGAAATTGTGTGGGTGAGCCCAGACTTTGGAACGGTGGTGAATGAATGCATCTATGCACGTGTGTGTGTGCTGTGTGTGCACACCTAGCCAGAGGGGCAGGCCCTGGGGGTTGAAGAGCAGGCTGTCCCCCTGGTCCCTCTGGTAGGCGGGGGACATGTACAGGTCGCTGCTGATGATCCTCTGAAGGTGGCTGTCCTGCCAGTGGAGCTCGCACGCCTCCATGGCCCGGCTGAACACCGTGCGCCGGGGCCGCGCTAGGGAGTCTGAACGCGCACACACACACACCACACGGGCACACACACACACACACACACACACACACACACACACACACACACACACACACACACACACACACACACACACACACACACACACACACACACACACACACACACACACACACACACACACACACACACACACACTTTAGTGCCATCAAAAGTTGAAATCCATTTTTCAGGGAGGATTTGTAGATGAATATGGGTGTGCATTTTTGTGTGCAACTGAATAATTGACAGTTACCGAAGCTAGGAGTTTCTCTCGGTATGTATGGTGCGAGGAAGATTGTGCGGTAATTAAAAAGTTCCCTTTTTTTTTTTACCAAAGTATGCAAAGTAAAGAATGCACAACATTTATATTTGACGTTTTATTATTATATATAGCACTTTTCCTGAGTGCGTGCGTGTGCTCAGTGTGTGCTCAGTGTGTGCATGCACGTGTGGGTGCGTGCGTGTGCGCGCGTCTCTAACCCACCCTGTGCGAGGTTGCTCTGCGGCAGGGCGTTGGTGATGTTGGGGAGCTCGCTGCCGTAGTTGCCGTCCTCCAGAGGGCACACGTCCATGTCGCCCCACTTCTTCAGCTGCCGCAGCCAGCTGCTCTTCTCGTCGCTCTTACAGTGGGGGTTCAGCACCACGCACACCCACAATGCACCTGGACAGAGGGAGGGGGGGGACAGAGGTCAAACATACTGGGAAGTAGAGCATGCGTAACTCTTATCCCAGAGCTATTCAGCCATGGTATCATGAAAAATCCATAAGACACAGAGCATTATTATACATGATGTCGATTCATGTGGATGAAATGATGCAAAGTGTATCAAACACATCAGGAGCAGACTGCAGTTGTACACTGTTTAACATGTGATACTACCCGAGGCTGAATGACACTCCTACACAAAGAGTTCTCATCCCTTCCTCCCTCCCTATATCCCTCTTCCTCTCCCACTTCCATTTCCATTTCCTGTCCTCTCACGTTCCCTCTCCATGTCTGCTTCTCCTCTCCCATTTCCATTCTCTCTCGATCCCTGAGGAAGTTAGCATCTAAACGGACCCTCTAAACGTTGACATTGATTGGAGGACAGAGAGACCAGGCAGCCTTATTGATCCCAGGCCCTTATCATTCCCTCCTCCCTTTAGAGGAGGAGGAAGAGGAGGAGGAAGAGGAGGAGGAGGAGAGGGGAGAGGAAGGAGTAGCCATCATCTACCAGCTGGCTGACTGATCAAATAACCTGACTTGGTTAACAGCTGTAGGGAAGACAAAGTTCCAACTGACCACATCTATTGAAATCTTTGCTGGCAAAAAAAGAGAAGATCCTAGCAGCAAGGCTAACTCACATGAGGACAGGGCTGAGCTCTTTAAAGAGAGAAAGTCCTTGGAGAGAGAGGATCCTTACCCAGCTCGTCCCACAGCTGTCGACACTTGTCCGTCATGCCTGTGCCCTGCTGTCTCCATAGCGACAGGCGAGGGTCAGCCATGAACTGCTCCGTGATCAGCGTTAGCATCCTGGCGCCGTTCGAGTCTCGCATTCGCAGCATCTCGCGCACCTGTGGGAGGGGGGGGGAGACAATCAACATGGTGTTAAAGCTTACATTCACAGCAAGTAATAGTGGCTCGATCATGGAAAAAAATGGGCTTGAAAATATGATGCATTTATTCATAATTTCTCTCCAAAAAATCGTTTCAAATCGATTATATTAGTTTGGAGATCGTTTGACCCAAAAAAATCGTAATATCGATAAAAATGTGATTAATTGCACAGCCCTAGTTGCTTCATTAGTAAATTTTTACCGGCGTTAACTAAAGTTCCACATTTGAGCAGACACAAATGCCTGCTAATGTTTAATCTCCAATCTCTGCTCATGTTGCCAATGTTCACAAACACGCCACGTGACACACAAATCCCACTGGACATCAATGCCCCGTGGAAACTGAGTATGAAGCCCCAGGGGACCGTGGTGGACTGAGGGGGGGGGGGGGGGTCTTACCTTGGCGAACATGGAGTTGAGCTGCTTGCCTGAGCCGTAGTACCCTCCCTGGGAGAGGAACTGCTTCACCTGCTCCCTCACCTGGTCCTCGTCCAGGTGCCAGCAGTTGTCGTCGTCAATGCTGGCGCCCGCCGTAGGGTCCGGCGCACCTGTAACACACACACACACACACACACACACTAAAATATTAAAGGTTGGGTATGGGATTTGCGAAACGCAGATTTTGAAAATACACAACTCAAATGGTCCTACCCCCTCTCCTTCAACGCTGACTCTGACTACACCCATTCCAAGTACATGGACTCGCAATCATGCACGAGCGAACACAGATGCGCGAGAGCGAGCCATTAGCTAGTTAGCTCCAGTAGCTACCGCAGGATAACAACAAACAGGAGCTTGCGATGGGTCACGAGCTTTGAGTACGTGCACGAAGGGGTCACGCGCGGGGGAGGGGAGTGCAGTACGACCGTTTGATTGACGTACCTACTGTCTAATGCCACTCGGTGGGTCTCGAAATCATTGGCCGGACTTTTTCAAGCCCTGCCTGTTCCACAGATGATTGACTTGTTTAATTTTCATGTCAGTACTTCTAACTCAGTGGCTGTAAGTGGGTTATGATAAGAGTTAAGTAATTTTGCAAAAATGGCCAAAAAAAAGAATTCCATACCCAACTTTTAACTATCCAAGTTTATCTTGGTGGACATGGGAACACACAGATGCCTTAAAGGTTGTATCAGCGATGTGGGTGACGTCACTGTAGACGTTGTGTTGGTATTTGAAGAGAGATTCCAAACATAAGTCAGCTCGCCCCTCCCTTCCGTGTTTCATGCATCCAGTAAAATCTATCACGAACGCAGCGCAAACCCCCACAACACCCACCCCTTGTCGACGATTGGTTGGAATACTATTTATTTTGGTTTTGAGTGGTGGGTAGTGCCATTTATGCCGCTTTACAATCCCGGAGCATAGGATGCCTACAGAGACGCGTTTTTTGGACGGCCTGGGGCTGGCAGCTAGCGGATCGTGAGGAAAGATCAGATGAACGTGAAGAATTACATTTCAGCCTAGAACCGCTGATACAACCTTTAAAGAAGCCCCCGATGTAAAGTTCAAAAACTAATTGAAGGTAGACAAAAGCCAAATCTTCCTTTTTTTACTTGGCATCCACATTCTAAGGGATCGTTCTGCAGTTCGGATCAACAGTGGGAAGAACCGTCACTTCCTGTTCCTGTTTCGAAACCAAGCCCTGTGCAAACAAACAGTCGCTAAGCGTAGGAAATGGGCCGCTGTTTTGAGAAGCCCCCTCAGTCTCCCGCTGGCGTCATTAAGAGCTTAAACACCCCCCCCCCCCCACCACTTCAACCACCCACTGCCTCTCCACCCACCCCATCACCACCCACGACCCACAACCAACTTCCACCTCGATTATTGGCCCACATGGTTTCTGCTTCAGAATGTGTGTGTGTGTGTGTACATTGTGTGTTCGAGTGTATCGATCAAGTCTCTGTGACTTTTCCCATCGAAGTCTCCAGAGGAAGTGGCGACACACTTGTAAAGCGTGGAGCGCTCTTTGATCGAGCCGGACGCCCGGCTCAGACAAAACAACCTCCCAAAGTGGTCGGTGACGACCGTCTTTGTGTGTGTGTGTGTGTGTGTCGGAATAAACGTCCCCACCCTTGTTCCTCCGCCAGTTTACACCCGCACTCTTGACTGACTGTTTGACAAGGCGGAATTGTGGGGGCTGGATTCCGCAGACAGGAAGCACAGCACAGGACTTCCTGTGTAAAGGACGGCTAATGGAGGGAATGTCAACACTTCAACCCAGGGATGATGAAGAGGAGTAGGAGTAACCTTTCTCTTGGACGCTTTGAAACCCACAAGCCCCCTACACAAGCTCCCCTGAGCCTAATCCCTCCTAAACCCTTTCCTAGTGTCCTCTCTTCCCCTCATTCTGTGAACCGTTCCTCCCCTTCCCTTTCTCTCCGCCCTGACTTCCCCAGTCTATTCCCTAAGCTTTTTCCATTCTCTTTTTTCATACATGTCTTTAATGAGCAGATATGGGTTACACATCTTGCTCAGGGACAGCTACAGGTTGACTGCAGGCATTAGGTTTTCTCAGCTGGGAGTCCAACACCCTAACCACTAGAGGGCCTTGCCTCCGATCTATTCTCTAATTCGTATCCGTCTCCTGCGTGCCAGGATGCCTACAGGTGCGTCTGTGGCCGTCGTGGGGGGTTCAAACCCAGAACGTCATGGCCGGTGGCTCTCACCGTGGACCTGGTTGATCTCCGAGTTGGACGAGAGGATCTCGTCTGCGAGCTTCTGCGCGGTGGGCAGCACCTCTGTGTGGTGGGCCGTGATCAGGTACTGCACCAGCTTCTGCAGCTGGTCCCGGTTCATCTGGAACAGCGTCTCCGAGATGGGCAGGCGCAGCTTCACCTGCAGGGGGCGCACGCAGGTTGGCAGGATGTTAAGACGTTCTACTAAATCCTTGTTGACAAACTTTGTTTGTTTCGCCGTTGTGAATGATGAACATCTACATTGGTTCATTTTATATCATGTATTCCGTGCAGTGGAAGGTGTAAACTAAAATTGAGTAATACCAAAAGTTACGATTATTTCAGCATTTTATCGGATGTAATGTGTATGACATTCATACCATCCTACATTTTAACAATTTGAATAGTTTGTATGGAATATCCTGTTAGACAAGTCAATTCATTACAACTGACACACACACACACACACACAGTATTTCTTTACCTGTTCAGGCTTGCGTATGCGATACAGCGACAGCGCCACCACGTGGGCGCAGTAGAAGATGTCGCGGTTTCCACAGCCACATGTCACCGAGGTGATCTTGCAGCGGTCGAAGCTGATGGCCACCTTGTGGGTGACCTCGGGTTCCGAGGCTGCGGCCGGTTCCGTCACGGTCCCGCTCAGATGGAACCCTGCAGAGAACACAATGGGAAGGGGGGGGGGGGGTTAGTTTGGTACATTTGAGGAAGCAAGTGCGTGAAAGCTGAGGACAGCTAGCCTTGTCCCGAATGCTTTTTAGAGTGTTGAATCGTGAAGATGAACTGCCGGAGAATAAATACATGTCCTCAATAGATCTCCGTCCTGTCAGGTCTGAGGACAAGGTGACGGCATAAAGGGAAGGGAGAGAGGGAGGGGGAGGGAGACAGAGAGAAGGGAGAGTGGAAGAGGGTGAGAATACAAACGATTGGAGAACAGAAGGATGAAGGAAGAGCTCAGAGGAGCAACTGGAGACAGGATGGATGGAGGACATGATGGATAGTAGGGAGAGGGAGAAAGAGCCGAACAGAGAGAAAGAGAGAGACCGAAAGAGAGGAATAGAGACAGAGAGAGGGCATACCGGCTGGAAAGTTTGCCCTTTCGTCTCAATGCGATGGGTCAATTATTCATGAGGCAAGGGGTGTATGCGTGTTGACTGGATCAAACTGAAACATATTTCCCCAGCTTTGGCAGAGGAACAGAGCCTAAATCCACCTTCAAGGGATTCCAGGTGTATAATAATCTTGAAGCGTATTCGCCAACGTATTCACATCCTCCTCCTTGAGAGGAGGCCGTTACCTAGAGACACTCGGGGGACTCAGACACATGTCATTGAGGAGCTAGGGCATCAGTCTCATCCAGGCCTACAGGTAGGCTGGACCATAGGGTTCAAATCCAGTGCCTCTCAGCTGGCAACACCGCCGCAGAGAAAAGAGGACAAAACTATGATATTTGGAAGTGCTTTCAGCGCCGTTAAACCCCTAACCCTCAACAATAAAGATGTCGTCCTTCGATTAAACCAACGAGCTTGTTAAATGATACGAAACGTCTCGTCTGGCCTCGCCAACCATAACTCAACCACCTAAACCTTCTGACCGAGACATAAAACCAGCTGATCCGTAAATCCACCCACACATCAACTCCCAGCCCGTACGTACGTGCGTGCGTGTGTTGTAAAAGATGGCTTTAAGTCTTATTACGCATATTAGTCACACAGACAAAGCCGTCCCCCCACCCACAGTCCCCCTCACACACACACAGCAGATGTTCCATATAAGTATTGCTTCAACCCACACACACACATTTGGAGATGTTTTAAAGGGCAGGGAGATCAGAGGTAATAAATAGTGTGTGGATCAAACCACTGCAGGATGAAAGATCGAGAGACCTTCAATAGACGGAGAGAGATAGAGAGACCTGCGATAGACACACACATTGATTCTGCCTCTCTCTGTGTACTCAATGACCCCAGCAGTCAACCCCCTTCCCTTTTGCTCTTTTAGTGTCCTGCCCACTCCACACACTCCCCCCTAGACACCCCCCCTCTCTCCTTATCTCCACCGTTGTTCAGTCTCTCCACTCCAACTATTCATTTACCTGTGTGTGTGTGTGTGTGTGTGTGTGTGTGTGTGTGTGTGTGTGTGTGTGTGTGTGTGTGTGTGTGTGTGTGTGTGTGTGTGTGTGTGTGTGTGTGTGTGTGTGTGTGTTGCTCTTTTCTCGTTCAATCAACCCTAAAGTGTCTCTATCTCTCTCTCTCTCCCTCTCTCTCTCGCACATATCAAAGATGGTGGCTGTGTGTGCGTGTGTGAGAGAGAAAGGTCACTGCTTTTGTTCTTAATACCACCACGAAACAACACAACCAAGACCGATATTCATCACTGCGGAATGCTAATCCATTCTGCACACACAAACACGGTGGAGGAGTGAGTCGGCTAAACAGATGAATATCTCACAAAGGTGAATGAAAGGTGAGAGAGATGGGGGGAGGGGGGAGAGAGAAGGATAGAAAGAATTGGGGGGACAGAGTGGTAGATTGGGAGAGGGATGTATTTGTAACAAATTAGATTTGAGGACAGATATACAATCAGGTCACTCTAGCCTTAACACACACACACACACACACACACACACACCACACACACACACACACACACACACACACACACACACACACACACACACACACACACACACACACACACACACACACACACACACACACACACACACACACACACACACACGAGAGAGAGAAGAGGAGAAGAAATCTATTGAATCTCATCCCTCCCATGTACACTCATTCGAGCCTGCCTCTTTGGATGCCATCTGTCACTCGCGGTCAGCCCCGCCCACACAGACTACCGTCGTCCAATCAGAACGCAGGGAGATCAGTGCGGTAAGGCCATTAACCCCTAATCAGCTGGGGGAGATGAGCTCTGCTGCTCAGACACAAGACAGACAGACGTGCAGACCATCACACACACACACACACACACACACACACACACACACACACACACACACACACACACACACACACACACACACACACACACACACACACACACACACACACACACACACACACACACACACACACACACACACACACACACAGCTTCTCCTTGCAGGCAATTTGCCAACATCACTGAACAAAGAAACTAAAGTATGTCGTCCTTCCCGACACATACATGCATAAGTGTATGTTGGTGCAAAAATGATGCTGAAAAGGTCCATCACCCTCCCAACACACACACACACAGTCACACGCACACATAAGCAGCTGCTGCTGCCGCCCCCGTCACAATGGGTTCATCAGGGTCATGTTCAGTCGGGTCCGTCCCGTCACCGTGGTAACCTTGATATCCCCCTCTTCAATCCCACCCCCACAAGAAGTTATACTGGCTATTGAGCTCCTCCAACCGGGAGTCTTCCAGGGCATGGAAACACCACATTTTTTAACATCCCGCTTCAAATGGACAGTAAGAAAGGCTTGCGGTAGGGGGGTCGAGTGATGCTGGGAGTAGTTCAACACAAACATCGATTGGGGGGGTTAGTCGGAGAAGAAACCTGTGCTGGCAGCAGAAACAGTGTTTCAAGTTTAATTTAACCTTGATGTGGTGCTTCCTCCAGACTATGCCCTGAGGTTACTTTAAAAATACTGGCACCTAAACCCAGCTTTGATTGGAGCTGATTAACAGCGTGCCTTGAAGACATTTTAAATAAAGAGCAACAGATTTTGGCGTACGGCTTTGCACAAACTGTTTAATCTCTTTTGCCTTCCTGTTTGTCGGATATTTTGGGTACGAATAAAAAAGCATCTGAATGTTATTTTCAAAGTTAACAGACTACTCAAACAATATTTGCCATTAAGTAAATGTATTACTCTCTATCAATAAATAATTTAGGATTTAGGATAAATCCTGCCAGTAAGCATTATCCACGTCTGTTCTGAAGTCTATCTCAGACCAAGATAAATTCAATAAGGCCAGGCATCCTCATCCACACAAATGTTAACAAAAATTTTAATAATTTGGGTCCTCCCCGCCTTCTCCAAAAAGAAATAAAAAATAGGACCAATCTCTACGTCCTCTCACTAGGCTCCGCCCACTCATTCCAGAAGCAAGTCTATTGAGGCCCCGCCCCCTTTGGCTCTGCAACCAAGAAGTGTGAGTGGGCCACAGCTAAAGCCATTCTGCTCATCTCAAAAGCCTTCTCTCATCTCCCATCTGCTCTGAAAATCTCCCAAGGTTAACACACTGGGCCACTCCCTTCCTACTCCCCCTCTCTCTCCCTCTCTTTATGTTTCTCTACCTCCCCTCTCTTTCTTTATGTCTCTCTCCCTCCCCTCTCTTTATGCATCCCACTCCCACTCTTCCCCCATTTTCAGACGTCATGCACATGCACTGATGCAGTGAAGCTTAATAGACCATCAATCTGCCATTCAATCCCTCCCTCCCTCCCACTGTGTGGGATAACCAGGATCTGCTGATTTGATCACAGGTGATCAATTCATCTGCCAGTTCCCAGTAGACCTCCGTGCGTGCGTGCGTGCGTGCGTTAAGAGCACTGGACCCTGATTCTATTCCATTTAGATCGAATCTAGAGACGCACACATGCACACACACGTGTCAATCCCATGTGCACGTACACATCCTGGTTGACTGTGGGGAGTCATT
>OLKM01000371.1:196754-219254 GCA_900291075.1 Melanogrammus aeglefinus | reverse complement strand
GGAGATGATACTTTATAAAATAGGAAGATAGAGAAACAAAAGGATGAGCAAAAAAAGAATAGGTCAATGCGAAATAATGAAAAGTCATTCAGACACTTGAGTACGCAGAACTTCTGCCTTGACCCAAGACAAGGCCCAACCGGAGGCCACGTTGTTGGGGGCAGACAAGTGTTCACCTCAGAATGGTTACCGGTTGGGACACCAACGATTAACCAAAATCTGTAACACAAGGAAACAAACTGCACACAATGCAAAACACACACACACCTAACAACGTCAACTCATAGATAAGCCCAACTGTTTTCTGCGGAAACGCACACACACACACACACACACACACACACACACACACACACACACACACACACACACACACACACACACACACACACACACACACACACACACACACACACACACACACACACACACACAGATGTGATCAACTGGTGTGTGTGCACACAGAGGCGTGTCACAGGCAAGCATAGAAGTCAATAAGTGGCGAGGCGATGATCCAATAGTGTTTCAGACGTACACACACACATACACACAAAAGAAGCAGGCTTGTAAACAACAATGCTATCTGGCAGGGGCTTCTAGTGCTAGACACCAATGTGTGACACACATTCTCTCTCTCTCTTTCTCTCTCCTGCCCCGTCTCTCAAACATTTTAGACTTAAGTCTATGTTCTTCCATTACTTAGTGGTTGTGGGACAAAGCAATTGGTAAGGTGATAGGTGACCATCACAAACACACAGCGTGTCACTACTTGGAACCCAGGGTCCAGGTCACCGATTGGTCCCACACTGGCATGTCCTTGACACGACAATGAGGCAGCAAGTGTGACACACACACACACACACACACACACACACACACACACACACACACACACACACACACACACACACACACACACACACACACACACACACACACACACACACACACACACCTAACTATGAGCAAGAGTGCCGTGCTAGCGCAGGTATCCAAAAGCCTCTTGTGAACGCCTCCGTCATGTCTCCACCTAAAGCCCCTTCAGGCGGCTCTCTGGCACCTTAAATGTTTAACTAGCCAACAGCAAATGCCACTCAGGCTAAACAAGGGCTAAACATGCTGAGAAGCCAAGCTAAACACAAAACGAAAAGTCACAGCCATACCCCGCAGGTGCGTGCTATGCTAACTTAGCTGAGTCCCCGGCGACACTTCAACAAGGCCTTTTGTTAAGCACACACACACACTTGTGAACCCGGGCGTCAAGAGAATGGGATGCAAAACAGGCACTAGGCAGAGCAAAGGGGCCGCCCGACGAATGCGGTGGAACACCAAAAACCAGATGCACAACAGTGTCCGTGTTGCCGTCAGCTCGAACCGTGAACCATCAACCCCGTTGGCCTCAGAACTCACAGCCTCCAAGGAACCGGGCGGTCAGGTGTACGGACCGTTTCAGAGGTTGTGTGTCGGTTTTGAAACCGCCCACCTGTAGGCTCCCTTGAGCAGGACGCCCCCTCAGCCACTACCTGCTCATTAGCCACACGTCGCTCACCACTCGCTCGTCGTTAGCCACACTGGACAAAAGAATCTGCTAAAGCCCCTCAATAGGAGCGGACCATATCTCTGCCCCCAGCTGCAGGAGAACAATGTGCCCAGGGGTGAGCAAGTCCAACCAGCTCAGACAAGAGACAGAGTCTTTTCTCTACCCCTCTCCCTCTGCTCTCCTCCATGGCTGAATCTGAATACTGTTATTATCCCTATAGCCTGCACAACAGTAGTCATTGTATGGTTACTGTACGCAAACAGCTTAGTGGCTGTCCGAGTGACTCAGCTCCCCATTCGATGCACAGATCGCTCGCCGGAGCGCTAGAGGTGTAGGCTTATGTATTGTACTGTGTGTGTGTGTGTGTTTGTGTATGTATGCCTATGTGTATACATGTCTGTGTGTGTGTATGTGTGTAATGTATCTGTGTGTATGTGGGTGCATATGTGTGTGATGTACACAGTGTGTGTGTGAGTCCTTTGGGTTATGCAAGCTGGGACAGTGTAAGGCTACGTCCAAATACACAAACGTACTGAGGAGGAATGCATGTTTCAACGGGTGAATCATGAGTATTACTAATCCCCTGTCGGTTATCAATCCCACGCAACAGTGTGTGTGTGTGTGTGTGCGTGTGCGTGTGTTGAAGTGGGCGCCGCGATTGGCACACGGGCGGGTTTCAGTCCCGGAAGGAGGAGTACCTCAACGAGCATGGATGGGTCAGGCCCAGAGAGATCACAATCTCGCGACGGTATTGCGGAAAGTCCGATAGCCACCGCCACACCTTCAGATAAGCTGTTTCCTAGTGCAACGGTTTAGCAGGCTACTGGTCGAAAATGTAAGGGGTTGTGGTGACGGAAGGGGGTTGTGGTGACGGAAAGGGGGGTGTGTGTGTGTGTGTGTGTGTGTTCTGTGTGTGTGTGTGTGTGTGTGTGTGTGTGTGTGTGTGTGTGTGTGTGTGTGTGTGTGTGTGTGTGTGTGTGTGTGTGTGTGTGTGTGTGTGTGTGTGTGTGTGTGTGTGTGTGTGTGTGTGTGTGTGTGTGTGTGTGTGTGTGTGCAAAAGGAATGACTAAAGGCCCCAAGGCTTCACATCCAGTAAGGAGAGATGATGCGTTTGTGAGTGTGTGTCTGAATGTGTGTGTCTGACTTGCAAGTGCACAGCCCCATCAGATAATGAGAGACACAGAGAGAGTGAGTGAGCGAGGGAGGGAGCGAGGGAGAGAGCGGGAGAGCCTCCTTACTCAGCAGCAGCTGTCTGCCAAGGCAAGAGTCAGTCAGGGGGCGAGCGTGTGTGTCTGTGTGTGCGTGTGTGTTAGAGTAGAGTGTGTGTGTGTGTGTGTGTGTGTGTGTGTGTGTGTGTGTGTGTGTGTGTGTGTGTGTGTGTGTGTGTGTGTGTGTGTGTGTGTGTGTGTGTGTGTGTGTGTGTGTGTGTGTGTGTGTGTGTGTGTGTGTGTGTGTGTGTGTGTGTGTGTGTGTGTGTGTGTGTGTGTTCAAAATGTAGGGGAGACCATGGCCACGTGCCAAATGCAACGACCCGCCGAGCTGGCAGGGCTATGTGTGCGTGTGTGCATGTGTGCATGTGTGCGTGTGTGTGGGAATGCTAGTCGTCACATTCCAGGGACGCATGTTGCCCACATCTCCACGGCAACAACAGAGGAGTGTACCGGCCTCATCGAAAAGAGAAGGGAGAAGAATAGGGGGAGGGAGAGAGAGCGAGGGTGGGGGGCCAGAGACTGAGAGAAAGAAAGAAAGTGATAGGTAGAGAGACAAAAAGTCCCAAGAGTTAACTAAAGTAAAATAACTCAAGTGTCCAGTCAGTAGAAACACGACGACTTCAAAAAGATGGACTTGGAGATACGTCTTATACAGAAATGCCGTCTTCAACAGACAAAATTCCTGATAGATGGAGAGAGCCAGGCTGAGAGCGAGCCCGTTTCAACTGAATTACATCACCGGGCTGATCCATGACATTACACATTCGACAACTATTTTTAAATATTATTAATATTGATTTAGTGACCGTTGGGAATCCCTGCTACCGCAGCGTTTCACCATTGCCAGGAAAAGTAAACTCCCAACACTTTGAACCGTTAATTTAACGCGAAAAGAGCCTTGCAAGACTCCGAAAGGTGAAACGTTAGCGTTTGATCTCAGTCGGCAGCAACGGCAAGTCCTTTGATAGACATGTCAGGTGTCAAGGCTTCCCGAATCATGGAAATCAGCTGGAGAGGGAAATGGAATATGGGGCTTGGACCAATAAAAACAGCCCCCTTGCTCTAGCCTAGCCTGGCTCCGCCCCCCGCTGAATTTTGATTTCCCTTCAGTACTAGGTCTTGGTCTGCGGTACGTTAGTTGGCTTTCTGCTTCCCAATTCTCTGCGTCCAATCAGCGAACAGAGGGAGTGGCTGAGAACAATGACGTTAAAGTCAGCTCTCGTTGACGGACATCTTCACGCACAGTGTTTGGTTTGTTTACAGCCTACACGCAAAGTTATTCCCGGCCAAACATTAGCGGTTGGTTATGGCAGATCCAGTGTGGCACTGGGCAGATCCAATAGTTTTAAACTTCAACAGACACCCGCCTTCAAGTGAGTTAACGTTTTGCCAATTGAGAAGGTCCAGACTCTCTGTGCAAATGAAATGAAGTACGGGAGTTTAGTAGGGCCAGGCTAGCTCATACCAGGGAGAGGCCAGAGTTTGTGATTGATAGAGAGATAGCTAGACACACAGAGAGAGAAAGAGAGTGTCTTAGTGTATCTGTGAGACATGTTTTTTTTTCCCCTTGGTGGCAAGTAGTTGCGCACGCACACGCACACACACACACACACACACACACACACACACACACACACACACACACACACACCACACACACACACACACACACACACACACACACACACACGTCTGGCTTGGTTGTCCCTCCACCTCTCTAAGTGCCTCTCCCCCTCTCGCTTTCCATCTCCCCCTTGCTCTCCTTTAGTGGATGCATGGATAAGTAATCCTGTTATCTTGGTCCGAAGACAGAGATGAATGAGTGAATGGATAAATGAAGGAAGAACTGCTCCACAAGGACAGCAGAGGAGACACTTCTTGTTAAGCACGTCCCCTTGCACCACTCACACGACAACCCCGCATGTATATCGATCCAATGCCTTTCCCCACATCTATTTATAAGGTTTGAGGATACAAATGTACGAGTTATTAATATGTATGTTACGTTGCGTGGTACACATCTAAAATCATACAGCATTTTTGAACGCCAGTCTAACTAACACCACCGTTGAAACTCTTTACCAACACGTGTGCACCCAGCTTGAACACATAGCAGCAATGCCGTCCAGCAATGTTTCCAAACTAGTTTAGCTGCAGAGGAAGAGAGAGCCACCATTGTTCCTCAGCCATGGGCACGCAGTGCACCTGCCCTGCATGCTGACTCCCGTGGTCTGACCCGGCAGCATGCTGCCAAGACAAATACAGCAGGCTCCGCCCCTGCTCTTGGTTTGATTGACACCTCAGAGCCCCAATGGGGGGGGGGGGGAGGAGGTTTTTGCTCTTGAAGCGACAGGGGGGGAGGAGATTTATCGTAATCAATGACTAATGCAGACACAAAAACAACCGAGATACAACCTTCCAAACACACATCTTCTAATACACCTTCCTCTGCAGATAACCCATTTCACAAGTGGGCACGCACACACACACACACACACACACACACACACACACACACACACACACACACACACACACACACACACACACACACACACACACACACACACACACACACACACACACACACACACACACACACACACACACACGGTTGATCCATCAGATATGCTAATGAGGTATGTTACCTGAGCAAACAGCCTCCAGGGGAGACTGCTAACTCCTAATTGGGAGGGGAGCTCGTTAATATATGAAAAGAAAAAAAAACAAGAGAGCAGGGGAGCGAGAGAAAGAGAACACTGCAGTTATATGGGGAACAAAGTAGGAGGGGACAGGGGATGACTCTTGTTTTACTGTTTCATCAAAGCAGAGCACACACACACACACACACAAACAGTCCCAAAGTGCACTGCAGCATATCAGTTGGTAGACCCATTTCGATGTTAGTGTGTGTCTGTGTGTGTGCGTTGTTCTAGAACACTCACACCCTGTCTGAATAAAAATACCTTTCTTCTTTGACACCAAAGAAAACACGCACACATACACAGCCCTACTTCAGAAGCCACATGGGAGAACACTATGATTTGGGCAGGGAACACACTGAGAAAACTTCTCTGCTGTGCCAAAACTTAAATTCCATAATAGCTTGATTTGTAAAGGACAGACATTTAGCTGGCATTACAGCCCAGCCATTGAAACGCATGATGTATGTGTGTGTGCATGTATGTATGTATGTATGTATGTATGTATGTATGTATGTATGTATGTATGTATGTATGTATGTATGTATGTATGTATGTATGTATGTATGTATGTATGTATGTATGTATGTATGTATGTATGTATGTATGTATTTAAAAATAAAACCTGTTCTTGCATCTTGGATATGTGTGTCAATGTCCGTGTCAATTACAAAGCCCATTGACTGTCTTACAACAATAAGAGCTTGGATATTGGGTTCTGTTGCCCGAGGGACATTTATTGTGGTGCCGCCAGAACACAGGCGAACTGGCCGTATCTGGGATTCTCTGGTTGATACACCCTCTATCGTTCACCCGCATGTGCGTGTTGATGACATCAAGATCCAGTTTGCCACTTTCTTGTCTCACAAACACTCCCCAGCACTGCTTTGAACTCACTGGATGTGTCAGGGAGGTCTGATGCGCGCACACGCACACACACACACACACACACACACACACACACACACACACACACACACACACACACACACACAACACACACACACACACACACACACACACACACACACACACACACACACACACAGCTATCTCAGTCTGAGGACCTGAGGGATAACAGACAAAGAATATGGGGGAAGTCCCCCTTCCATCAGCAGAACCGTCATGATATAACCTTACAGAGAATTCTGATTGACATAGAGACAAAGAGATAAAGAGAAAAAGGGTGACAAAAAGACATACAAAGATCAAGTGAGAGGTAATGGATAAGATACAGAAACAGAAAAAGAGAGATATACAACAATATGGGGAAAAAGTTAAAACGCAGAAGACAGGGGACTAGCACACGAAATGGCACGTCGCTCCGGTTTCATCAGCAAATCATCGCTCAGCACTTTGCTAAACCTGTTAGCACACAAAGATAGTACGCCTTGCATAAACCTATACTGGGTGTTACATTCGTCCTTAAGACAATAGTCCTGGTCGTCCCACTAGAGTCTCCAACCGTCACAAACACAGACAAACTCTTCACACACACACAAACTGCAGTCAACACTAGTTTTTAGGTTCCTGAGGAGAAAACACATGCTAGCTTAACGTTGCCGCGGTGCTAGCCCCGTGCGTCTGCCGGAGAGATGACTCTCTCTCTCTTGCTAGCAGCGGTATTGGGTATCAAACACATTCTTTAGGCCTCTGCTCACTGCTGGGCCTGTACCTCTGAAGCGCTGTCTATTCAGCTGTCCAGAATCTGTCTATTCACACACACACACACACACACACACACACACACACACACACACACACACACACACACACACACACACACAGTGAGTCAGCACTTAGGGGGAGTGCAACACAAAGTGGCATGCATAGCAACCCGCTATCTCTGCTCTTTGCTTCCCTCTGAGAAGAGACATGGGACCGCTTTTTGGCGGTTTAGTGTTGGTGTTTAGCTGTTTAATAACTGCACTTCACGCTCCAAAACAGCTCAGTAATAATCAGCCCCGGGAACCATAAAAAAGAGCACACAGAGAAAGTGTTTTACATGTCGTTGACTTGAAGAAACAAAACTCCAACACTCTAGGGAGTTTACTTCTCAGAGATCCCAGTGTTTATAAAGTACACAGTGAAAAAAATAGCAGTATTTGAGGGGTTGGGCCATTACACACAGGTACAATGTGTGTTCTGCTTAGGGACGTGATTATACTTGCGCATATGATCGCAAAGTATGCGCTTTTCTTCTTACTCGATGTGCTTTGTTGATCTGTAATTCTAGCTGCCGCCTTACTTAGTCCCCATGAAAGACACCCTGTTGGACAGAGGTGGGCACAACAATGGCTCACAAGCAGGAGTGGATGGGAGAGGGGGAGGGAAAAAGAAGAGGGAGAGGTATGGACAATTGGGGGAAGGACTGATCATAGTCATTAGGTATCCCCCCACCGTGACACACGGGCACGCACACACGCACGCACGCCAGCACGCACGCCTTAGGGTCTCGCTAACCACTGGCTTCCAACAGATATGCTCTTTGTGAGTGTTTAAAAAAAAGAAAGAAAAAACTGTGCCATTCTCTGCTGTAGCGAGAAGCAGGACGTGCGGTGGTTAAATACCCTGGGAACCCCCTGGAGCCATCCCACCGTGGGTCGGTTACCACACTCACTCACTCTCCCCCTGTGTGGGTCGCGGCTAGCGTGTTTTAGGAGTTTATCGTTGCGCGCTATGAATGCGTTTACTGGTCCCAGGTGGCCCGAAATGAAGGGCATGATATTAAGTAAGGTTGGAGAAGCCACCTTTATGTAGGAATCTCTTTGGTGAACAGAAATGTGTCCAGCGTCACCCCCCGGCAACGGTGAGTCCTCGGTCATCACTGTCAACACTTCACACACACACACACACACACACACACACACACACACACACACACACACACACACACACACACACACACACACACACACACACACACACACACACACACACACACACACACACACACACATTAATATCAACCTCAGGTCTTGAGAGAGAGACACACAGAGGACATAAAGGACAAATTTACTCTAACAGTTTTCAATGCATTCGAGGGAGAGAGAGAGGGAGAGAGAGAATGAGTCCAATCAAAGAAAATTATCTAGACCGACCGCCTCCCAATTACAGCCCCCCCCCCAAACCCTTTCCATCTCCCAGCCAGTCCTCCGTCCAACTCTCCCTATTGGTTGAGCGCCGACGAGTGCTCCCTTGTGTTTGGTTAGTTGAGGTAGGGGGTGGGGGCAGGGGTCTTTTGTTCTCTTCCTGTCTCCATAGAGAATAGAGGCGGTAATGGCCGCAGGTACTATTAGTCTGAATTACTTTCTTTAACAAGGGTAACGAGGAAGGGAGGACGACGGAGAGAAAACGAGAGACGCGAGAAAAAAATAAGAGTCGAGGAGAACAGAGGAGAAAGGGGAGCAGAGACAAAGTGAAACAAACAGATAAGAAGTGTCAATGAGACTAAAATACCAAGTCCACCAATGAGGAGAGAGGACGCGTGGAGAGGGCGGGCCTGGTGAGAGGTGACAGTACTGTTCATGCCAGCGGAGAGATGTGATAAGATAAGGCTTTATAATTGCTCTTTTTATCCTGGCTGCTTTTAATCCTTTTGTTACCCTGGCTGCCACCCCCTCCCCATCCCACCCCCTCCCCATCCCCCCCTCAAACGATAACACAGCAACACTTTGAACACTGATTTCACGCAGACGTACACACACACACGTTTCCTTTCTTGCTGTTGTAGCAGAAAAAAGTGCTTATCGTGACACACACACACACACACACACACACACACACACACACACACACACACACACACACACACACACACACACCACACACACACACACACACACACACACACACACACCACACACACACACACACACGCGAAATTTAACTCTGGAAAAATTCACTTGATATTGGAAAATATGCAGATTGCTGATAGTCGAGATTTTTCCAGTGAGGGGGGTTGGAACTCTGCACTTTCAATGTGATTTCCCAATTAAGTATGCCTTTGATAATGCTGTTGATACAAAACTTTGCACATAGGACTCCTGCATTTTAAACAGTGCGCTGTATCTATTGGACTATAACGAAGAAGCTTTACTCAGTCACTGGTCTTTCTGAAGACAGACCTCAGAATGCAGACTCTAGCATGTTTAAATCTCCATTATACTTTGAATTGTCCTCTCCTGCGGGTGTGTACGTGCGTGTAAGTCCTTCCTGCTGGGACCTCCTTGGACCCCAAACTCCATCAATGGGCCGTGAGCCTTAAGTACACACACCCCACTAGTCCTAGATTGACCACGCCACCACAGGGCAGCTAATCCTGTTACAGCGTGTCACCTACTAGACTCCCGCTATTCACGGCCACACACACACACACACACACACACACACACACACACACACTTTATGCAGCATAAGACAACGGTATCTCCAGAATGGGTTTAGGCTATAGGTAAGAACCCTTCACTCAACAACCTGGCCCAAGTCCCACCCCTTTCATTTAGTCAATTCAGAGGAGGTGATGTCAGCGAGTTCTATCGGCTTATTCCCAAACACACAACACTGTTTGTGAATAAACTGCAGTGTGTGTGTGCGTGTCTGTGTGTTGACTGTCCTCAGTTACCCAGTGAGACGAGGTTAATAGGGTGTGTGTGTGTGTGTGTGTGTGTGTGTGTGTGTGTGTGTGTGTGTGTGTGTGTGTGTGTGTGTGTGTGTGTGTGTGTGTGTGTGTGTGTGTGTGTGTGTGTGTGTGTGTGTGTGTGTGTGTGTGTGTGTGTGTTCTCGTACCATGGCTTACTGAGTGATGACCACATTAATCTTGTGGAGTTAGTGAGTGAGTGAGTGTCCTCTTTTGGCCCATGCATGCTGCACTGACTACAATCAATTGAATTGCATTCCTCCATTTGTGCCCTCATGAGCATCCCGTCGCAACTTCCCTCCAGGCCTAGAAGCTTTAGCAGAAAACACAGCGTTAGGGTAAACGTGACAACACACAGAATGACCTCTGAGGGAACAGGGGGTCAAATATATGAGTTAATGAGTGAGATAGAAAATTTTAGGATAAAACATACCGTGACTTTCACACATAAACAAGAATTCACGTTTGTCACACACACACACACACACACACACACACACACACACACACACACACACACACACACACACACACACACACACACACCACACACACACACACACACACACACACACACACACACACACACACACACCTGTGCAAGTGTGTATATCAGATTGTGTGTTTGTGTGTGAACGCGGGTGGATAAATTGGGGTTGTCCGAGTGACATGGCACAATAGGTTAACTAGTGGGTCAGTGGGGATCTCAAGTGGGTTCTCAACACAGAGGGCAGCAAAATAAAGCAAAACAGAGGGAGAAGATTGCTTATTTCCCGACCAATTGACCAATCACACTCCAATACATGGACTACCCCCCCCCCCCCCCCCCCCCACTTGCAAGGACCCCCTCAAGAGGCCAGCGCACACCCTCGTGTCTCCAACGAGTTGGGCCACAGCTGCTATTTAAATCCAAATGACCTGCGGTGAAAACTTCAGGTGCTGCTCCCCCTCAGGGTTCTAACCAACAGAGCCGGGACCAAATAGGTTGGGAGAAGGCCCCGTTCACTGCCGATAGTGAGGATGGACGAACCGGGTACCATCAGGCCTCGCAGGCCTCGTTGGAGGAGAGGGAACCGTACAGGCAGCAATACCACAGGAATGATCCATATAAAATGGATCAGCCTACTCGCTAATCTTTTGTATCTATTTACCACAAACAAAGATGTTCCACTTACATACATGAAACGAACAACATGCTGGTGCCATGTATAAAAGTGTGCGCGTCAGCCATTAGCTTATGCTAGCACGGATCTGAGACTACTTATAGGAACGCAGGGCTGGGCTCCAACGGTGTAGAAATATTGAAAGGTCAAATCTGATCTAACAGCCATGGGGATTTCAATAGAAACACTCACTGATTCATAGTTCGGCTCTTTCCTATCCCCCCCCCCATTTCCCTATATATCCTCTCAATTTATTCCCTTTTATCTCCCCATTTCCAGTTCCTTTTATTTCCTCTCTACCTCTCTCTCTGCCCCCGTCTTCCCATCTCACTCTCTCTCTCTCTCTCCCTCTCTCTCTCCCCCCCTCTAATTCCCTTGATTGATTTATTCTTAGCCCCTCCCCCCCCCTCTCTCATGGTTAATTGGCTCCATTGCCTCTGGGATGTGAGCGCGAGCTGATCCATACGTGAAGCGCTAGGCTGCCACGGTGAAGGGGGCGGGGACAACTAGAAGTTGAATTAGCAAAGGATCAGGAAGCTTACGGGGGAAGAGAAAAATCGTGGAGTTGACACACACACACACACACACACACACACACACACACACACACACACACACACACACACACACACACACACACACACACACACACACACACACACACACACACACACACACACACACACACACACACACCTAGAGGCCTGCGCTTGAGTGAGTTCTATTCAAGCCAGCGAGCGATCGATGGGCCGGTGGAGAGGAGCCGTGTTTAAAAAGCAGAGGGCCAGGTCGTTTCAAGAACGCTATTCTCCGAGGCCGGTCAAAGGAAAAGTTTTCCTCTTTGTGGTGGTGGGTGGGGAGGGCTGTAGGAGTCTCCGTCATCTCCCACTGTAGGAGGAAGCCGTTGGCGGTCCGAGGAAGGTGATTGGCTGGTTTCAGGTTCAGCTCCAAAAATGTTCACCAATGTAAAACAACAACAAGACCCTATTTATTCATTTTCGATCATTATCGGGCCGTCCACGTCCTTCCATTTCTATAGGCTTGCCCACCTCATGATGTGTGACATCTGCCAATACATAGACAATATAGCCGACTGTAAAACCTAAAGCAAAATGGCCGAGTTGATGTGAAACTGTAGCAACCATCGCTTCTCTTCCTAAGCAAACATCTTTTTTTGTTTGTGTCTTTCTCCCTCTTTGTAAATGAGTTAGCCTAACAACGTTTGCTGTGGCCACGCCCACCCCCCACTGGGCCCCATCGTAGCCATAACCAGGGGGGCTATGGCTTGAGGTGGGGTCTCTGATTGAGGTGTGTCATCAGACGATGATGTCATCACATAATGCCATTTCATTGGATGAGCAGAGGACTCCTGGAATGAGAACAGCAACACAAAAAAAAGTAATAATGGAATAATACACATTGGGTTGTTCATTCGCTGTCTGGCGAATGAACAACCATTATTTTATTCAGCCTTGAACAAAATAATAAGTGTGCGTTTTCCTCGAATCATGAATGTTATAGCGCGCGGGGGGGGGGGGGGGGGGGGTAGTAGGCTGTTTTGGTGTAAGAGCAAACGCCCATTTGCAGCCCGTGTGCAGCAGTGAAACAGGACTCTGCTGGCATCAGAGAGCCGTCTGGTGTCATTACTCTCCTGCACGGCCGGTCTGGACGCCTGGCTGCGGCACAAAAAGCCTTTTCCATTTCATGTGATGTGGCTAGAAAATGGCTCTGACCTACACAAATGGCATGATTTGTCTCCATTTTGCATGTCAACCCCCCACCCCCTCCAGTTCGCCCTGCCTCCCAATCCTATCCCTTTTCTCCCTCTTTTCCTGTCTTTCTCCTCTCCCTATCCACTCATCCAACATTTGTTAGGCAATTACAACCAAACGAGGACATAATAGGGCTGTCTGCCCAAGCTCTCTCTTTTAAGTGGGCCGGCTCTCCCTCCCTCCCTTTATCCCTCTCCCTTTCTCCCTCTGACACATACACAAGGGATAGACATGGACAAATGTGTGAAACACACACACACACACACACACACACACACACACACACACACACACACACACACACACACACACACACACACACACACACACACACACACACACACACACACACACACACACACCCCTTATTTAGGAGAGACTGGGTGTACGGGTAGCCGTTAGCCTAGCGACTAGCCGCTTAGCTAGTTTAGTTAGTCCTTCAGCTTGTGCGACAGTGGTTCGAGACTGTATGCTTTTGCTCCTGCATTCAACAGAGAGACAGGATTCTGGAAGATAAGGGGTTCCTAGTAAACTCCCCGGCAAACAAAAGCGGCAACACCATCATGTCTGATTCATAATTCTTTGTGTAAACCGCTCACACACACACACACACACACACACACACACACACACACACACACACACACACACACACACACACACACACACACACACACACACACACACACACACACACACACACACACACACACACACACACACAGGTGCCTGTACCTTTGATGAACGTGACAACAAAGCGCACGCCCTCCCGTCTGTTGTCAGAGCTCATAAGACTCACTTGATGATCCTTTCCCCTGATTTCCCGCGTTTGGAGTGGAGGAGCCGCCATGAAATTAATTACCTTGATTAAATATTGTCCGTCTGGATGCTCTACGAAAAGGAAGCGGAAGACAGACGGCGCGTATGTTTCTGTGTGTTCTGGTGGCAAAAGAAATGTACTGCTTGTTGCCCCCCCCCCCCCAAAAGCAGTGGGAGTAAAAGGCGAACACAGACACTCATCGGAGGGATTAACACAGGTTTTAAAAATCATACCCTAATGCATTGTGCATTATTTACCAAAATGGGACTCAAGAGTGGCCATCTTGGCTCTAAACATTAGCTGTGTGTCTTGGCTTTTGTGTCTCCCCCCCCCCCCCTCCACAGCTAAAGTTTCGAACCAAGATGGCCGCTGGAGTTGGAGAAGGCCCACAGTGTTCCACTTAACTTGAAGCCATGGGCTGCATTCACAAAAGACTAAAGAATGTGCAAACTATTCAGACTCTTGACACGTCGCATTCACAACATTAGGCAGACTTTAATGAGGCCCGGCGCTACAAACCGACCGACTAATTCAAAGTCAAACACCAGCCGAACCTGAATGGCCCCACCGAGCCTTCAGAAAAACGTGTCCGCCCCCAGTTTACCGGACGCTGATTGGTGTCAACTCAGAAGTTGGTCAGCCCTAAGAGGTCCAATCAATACCCCTCACACACACGGGTGAAAATGTTCAGTGTGTGCTGCGGGTGTTCGCGGATGGCATCATCACAGACTCAAGGAGGATTCCACGCAGCAGGAATCCTTTTTGGTCTAAAGTGGTGTGGCAGGAATCAAATCGAACAGTGATACTTTTACAAATGTTTGCGCTGGTAAAGGGATGGGGAAGAGACAGATAGAGACACATAGAAAGACAGATAAATAATGAGAGAGAGAGAGAGAGAGAGAGAGAGAGAGAGAGAGAGAGAGAGAGAGAGAGAGAGAGAGAGAGAGAGAGAGAGAGAGAGAGAGAGAGAGAGAGAGAGAGAGAGAGAGAGAGAGAGAGAGAGAGAGAGAGAGAGAGAGAGAGAGAGAGAGAGACAGACAGACATTTAAAGAGAGACAGAGAGTGAGGAAGAGAGAGTGAGTGAGTGAGTGAGCGAGTGAGGAAAGAGAAGGACAGGGTGGAACAGACAGACAAGACAGCTGGAAGGGACGGACCAACAAAAGAGCGGGAAGAAGAGACGACAACAACTTGAGGAGGAGCGACTTGAGCGGGACTTGAGCGAATGGCCGGACACTTCTTTGGCACGCAGGTGGAGTGGGAGCCGATGTCACATGACCGCCTCCCCCTCAGTCCTTGCTCGGTGATGTGACATCGTACCCGCCTCACCGCAAAACACTGTCTATAATTCCCTATCGAGCCACTGTCTGTCTTTTGAGGAGCGGGGTGAACGGGTAATCGATTGCGTGCACACACATTGCACCAGGAAACCGTATGATGGGACACACACACACACACACACACACCTTTGATTGGATAACATTCACGTTTGACGGTGCAGTCAACCAAACTGAAACAAAAATTTATTCCACCCTCATGCCCCCCCTTCATTCACCTTAGAAATGGTCCCCATAAACTAAAAGGCCCCTTTACTTTGAAAATACCAAATGGAAGATTTCTCTTTCAATTGAAAGTGGGGAGGGAGGCGAAAATCCAGTCTCGCTGAACTCTGCCTGAATAGCTAATATAATATTTATTTTAAGTGGCTATATATTCAAAATGGGCTCACATCAGGGGCCCACTATTGCTTCATCCAACACCAGGTTGGGGAGAAGGGAGGGAAGGAGGAGGTGAGCTCAAGCAAACACTAAATCACGACGACACTTGTGTCTGCAGATTATCGCACACACACACACACACACACACACACACACACACACACACACACACACACACACACACACACACACACACACACACACACACACACACACACACACACACACACACAGAACAAGGGGGTTTTCTACAGCTGAGTAACAAAGCATGTCTCCATAATCCCAACGCTTGACTCAAGGCTAAAACACAATCCCTCCACCCCCACCCTGTTTCTGAAGACTTTATTCAGCTTTGGCAGGGGAAGGGTGGGGCTATATGTGGGGGTGTGTGTGTGGGCATGTGTGTGTGTTTTGGGAACGGGCGGAGGGGTGTGCTGGGGGCTCCACAAACGAACCCAGGACACACTTAGCGTTGATTATTCTAATTATGACTGGGAGCGCCGGCTAGATTAGGAATAAACGCACGGCCCAATGAGCTGCTGATGAGCGCCCGTCACGCCAAGGTCCTGCCGCGTTAGCGCTAACCAGGCCTGACAGTCTCACACACACACACACACACACACACACACACACACACACACACACACACACACACACACACACACACACACACACACACACACACACACACACACACACACACACACACACACACACACACACACACACACACACACACACACACACACACCACGTGTGTTGACTACTTCCAGGAATACTTGTGTCCATTCCATAACAAACTCCCAGACCGCTAGTTTGTTGCTTTCAGTTTCGGCTTGTTTGTTCGTATAAAAACAAACAAAGCGACTTTCTATTCTGTGGGTGTAAAATCTCAGAGAGTATAAGAATATTTAGCATTGCAACGTTTGCGGTTCACCATCGCACACAGATCTTTGGGAATGTACTAGTAGGGGACATTGTCGGAAAACAGAGCTGGATTGCTGACTATTTAACAGGGTGGAATTCACCACATTGGGCCGGAACCATACAGTTAATGAATACATATGATGCCCAATATGGTAGAGGGTTAGGGGGAGCAACCTTAAGTCTAGCTATGCTAAGTCTACACAGACATAAACTCTGCTTGACCCCCGGACTCCAAATTCACCAAAGGCAGCCGTGTAGAAAATCCCCCCCATTAGCAAGTCACCTGAGCCAACTAATGGCTAATGTTTTGGTGCCAGCGCAGTCTGGAGATAAGAACTTCGGAGTTTATGAGTAAACTCAAAGATTAAAATCCAGATACAAGTACCCAGCCAAACGTTAGATTTGCTATACCTGCTGTGTCTGATGTTTTGGAAGTTTGACAAATGTAAATGTGTGCATGCTGGTGTTTATTAATTAATCATTATTATTTCTGTCTTTTAATTAAACACTTCAATGCTACCTTTAGCCCTGTCGCTACTTCCAGAAACCGTTGCTTACGGCGGACATCGCGGCTGCGCATCCATTAGCCCAGAACCCTATTGAAATGTGACTGATGCAGTCAAGTAAAAAAATAAAATATAGAAATGGGCACCATCACAGAGCTCGCTATGCAAATAACACACTGTAATCCACTGCCGCCGGTGCCTTTTTTGGGTCGGCCACATGTGCATGCTAGCTGGAGTCGACCATAATCTACCTTGCCACTGTTGTATGACCACCCCTCCCAAAATAAGCCAGAGCCAAAAACAAAAATAACGGTGCTATGTACTTAGGGCTGATTATGATTATGTAATTGTATGTAAATGGTAATGTCAACAGTGGTGAAATTACAGTGTCGGTGGCAAAGTGTACGTAGATGACTATTTTTGTGCGCACAGTTGGTAACCCCCTTGTGAAAATGCTAGCAGGTGCAGGATTCTCGAGCCGTTTATTTATTAATTACGACTGGAGATTGGTGACCGTTGAGTCATCGAGCGGAGGCTTTCACCGTAACCGGTTTCTTCAGGTTGTCTGCAGTGAAAACCCCCTGTGGCACACACAAGGGTGCACTAAAAACCCTATCTTGTTTCTGACTCTGGGCTATTTGGTCGTCTCTTGACAGACAGACAAACCTGTGTGTGGACTGACCTTGAGGGGAGGGAGGGGGGGGGGGGGGGGGTCACAGGCAAGGCAGGTATGACTGGGGGTGTAACTGCTATGGTAGCATAACCTTTAAGTTGAAGCAGACTTCTACTTTTACTATCACCATATATCCCTGTGCTAGTCACTCCACATCAATGTAATTTGAACTAGGCAAACAAGATGAAGGATAAAGAAGTTGCCTTCGTACATGTTCAGTGTTATCACCCAAAGCAGCTTAACCTGGCCAGGTGTTCCATGCCCATAAAAAGAGAAATTCATAGTAACTTTAACAACCATGATGACCTGGTGATCTCGTTTATATAACTTTACTGAAAGTAGGCAGCGCCTACTTTCATATAGATTAAAATACCCATTTGGAGTACAAAACTTTCCTCCGTCAAACAAGCCTACTGACATCCCAAAATCCACCAATGCATTTGCAGGAATCATAAAGGGTAACGTGGTAAAATATATCAGGATGACAAACCCAACCATCCCCTCCAACACACACACACAGACACACAGTTCATTTAACATTACAATTCTCACAATCACAAAGCAAACTTAAAAGTATAAACTGTGAGGCTATCACGTGCAGTTTCTCGTGCGTCTTGGAGCAACTTGAAACCACAGACAAGCTCCACCGATCTCACCATATGGCCCCGGTGAAAGAAAAACCAACGCGCAGTCGGACAAAAAGTGTTTGTGTGGAAGATAAGCCCCTTCCTAATTGTGCTGGTTCGTTTTCATTAGAATGAACACAGATGTATGAAATGGAGAATTTGAACGGATGCGGGGCTTTTTGCGAAATGGTCCTTTGTTTGAAAATAGACCACAGTGGTGCCTTTTCACCGATGATTGCCTCGGTGGAAACGCGAGACGCGTATCGATCATTTGAACTGGAAGGCTATTGTACTGCGAAAGACAAGAGAGGCTGTAAAACACGTCGTTTCCGAGCACAAATACGACCACTTTGTACATATCACAAGTAGCATTTTTTTTTGAGGGGGGGGGGGGGGGGGGCGGTAGTGGACCAGAACATAAAATACACTGGCGTCACATGCGCGGTTTATTATACACGCCAGTGATTATTTTCCACGCTGGTGGCTCCGGGTTCTTTGTCCTGTCCGAGTGCATCAAATAAACAAAAGCTACGGGTTTTTTGGATCAAGGCGGATTAACATCGGGATTAATCGTAATAAGATGACCAATAACATTCTTTGTTCTTTATCTAAACCCACATAAACCGATGGCAAATTCATTAAAACGGACTTCTGCGACGAGGAATTGAGGAAAAACGGACGCTATTCCGCTTGGTCTATTGTATACGCGTCTGTCAACCCCTCCATCCCCCCTTCCCAGCGCCGCTCCAGTCATCGACGAGCAGCCGATGGAAGGAGGAAAAGTGCTGATAGTTGCCAACCCACAAACACCTTCTCCGGGGTTAACAACCCAATGTTAAGCGACTCCATACTGCGTCGTATGACGATAAAGTGACACTTCAACCCCAAAGGAAAGGCTCGGTAAAATGCTAACTGGGACAGGGCTACGCTGTAATGATCAGCCACAATACACAAGCCGACTGGCTGCCCTTTAATTTTTAAACAGCTGCTGCTAAAAGCTACGCGTTATCCTCGCTTCCCTTTTTACCAATCTGGCAACCTCCGAAATTGAGAGCTAAAACTGAAACAAAAATAAAAACAAAATGTTATGTTTCGTTGTCCCTACAGCGCTGATAAACTGCATGCATGGGTCGATATTTAGTTCAGACTGAGAAAAAACCGTGGTAAGCAGACTTTCCACGCGGGTGCACAAAACTTCCAATCAATCACACCCCCCACCCCCCTAACCCCAACACACCGACAGTTGAATGCGATCCAAAGTGTGACTCAATTCGCTTCATCCGGCCATTTGGCACAAACTATTTTTACTTACCGACTTGCAAAACGTTCTCCACACAGCCTGTCTCCAGTAGCCTGATACCCCGGCGGAAGGGGAGTCCGTCCCCCGTCCCCACCACTCCGGCTACGGCGCTAGACGTGGTGCCAGCGGCAGAGGCTCCGCCGCCGCCACCACCACCACCAGCGCTGGTAGAAGATCCAGACCCAGCGGCCCCAGCTCCTGTAGCCGCCGACGGCCCCTCCTCGCCGGCGACTCGACATTGAAACGAAGAGTACATACATATTTCCTTTTCGTTGCGAGGAAAAGACCAGTACACGATACGACGTTGTACGGGCTCCGGAATCCGTTCGAAGCGCTCCTCCACTCTCTCAAAGGCCCATTTCTCCGCCACTGCCTTCGCGGCGCAATCCAAAAGGGATTCCGGTGAGCGGTACCGAGAGTTCGCAAATCCGCTACCATGGCCGGGCCCCGGCCCGGGACCACGGGGTGCTGGGCGGAAGCAGGGTCGCTTGCTAGCCGGGGGTAGGGAGAGGTGAGGCGGCTGCTCTCTGCGTCCGTCCGCCATGGCGAGCCGATAAACACTGAGTGAGTCGAAGCACGGGCAACCGAGCAGCCACAGGAAACACACACACAACTCGCGCTCACTCACACACACACACACAGCCACGGCGCACGGAGAGGGGGAAGGAGGAGGAGGAGGCGGCGGCGGCGGGTGTCGAGTGTGTGTGTGTGTGTGTGTGTGTGTGTGTGTGTGTGTGTGTGTGTGTGTGTGTGTGTGTGTGTGTGTGTGTGTGTGTGTGTGTGTGTGTGTGTGTACGGTGGGGGGGTTACTACGTCACTAAACCGTACAATAACAGAACACTCCCCAACCAGCCGCGGACGATAGGTCTTCCTAGATAGGTTTGACTTCGTTTTCAGTTTGATTTTGTTTTTGTTTTTATAAAGCTGATTATTATCCGGCCAAAGACAACTTCTCAAATAGGAACTAGGATACATCTCGACCCCCAGTGATCAATAACACGTCATTCTCCTTTGAACACGCCATATCTTGAACCCTATTCTTTCTCATTCTTCCTACTCCTTTATGTGTGCGTTTCTTTGCAGATAATGATCGCGATCATTACGCATAACAAAGCCACTGTATTGCAAATTAGATTCACACTATTACGTGGCCGATACATGTCAATTACGCCCAGCTAGCAAATACACATCCATTTAAAGTAACGTCCACTGTCTCCTCCCTCATCGGGTCGACCAAACGTCTGACATGGTCATTATCAATGATCAATGCATTACCCTCTATCTCTCTTTTTTTTCTCTTTCCCCCTGACTTTCTATTGCCTGCTGTGTGTGTGTGTGTGTGTGTGTGTGTGTGTGTGTGTGTGTGTGTGTGTGTGTGTGTGTGTGTGTGTGTGTGTGTGTGTGTGTGTGTGTGTGTGTGTGTGTGTCGCTCTCTCTCTCTCTTTGTATCGCTCTGTACACGCGATCATAATTGAAACCAAGAAATTGAGCAGAGGGGAAAGTTTGTGTCATCCACAACAAGTAAAGACACACACTGCTTGTGTTTACATGTCTGTGATTGCGGGACTCCCACATGAATGCGTGTGTGTCTGTTTCTGTGTGACTACTGGAAAAAAGTAGGCCGTCGTATATTAAAAAATCCCCTTTGGTGAATGGTGAGACGTCTTCCATTAAACATGTCGCTGAAGTATTGGACGCAGGATTTGGTTGGTTTTTCTTGCAATAAAGAAATTGAAGAAGGTCATGGACTTGAAGTACAATTTTCAATTGAATGTAGAGCAGACTTGTAAAATAACTACAATAAAGTATATTTTATTGAGGCCAATTGTATTTGTTTAGCCCAAAGGCCTAATCCGTGTTAGGCTACAGTAAAGTCTCAATGTTCAACATAAAAGTAGGCCTAAGGTAGGCCTAGCCCAAGCTTCAGATAATACCTCAAATTCCATTGGTGCAAGCCTTCACAGAAGAGAAACCCATTCAGTGAATTCATCCATCCGACACTACAGAGAGACAGACATCTCAAGGTTTGGGTTTGTACTCAGAGACAATTAAAACAAAAGCCTCGTGCACACTGCCGTTCTGGGTTGATTCAGAACATCATACCGTCTAGAGCCAAGCCGCTTCACAAGCCTGTTGGCAGCCCGGTGGTAGCCGGTGTATTCAGAGCAAACACACAGCGTGGATACGTTCACTCAATCAGTCGAACTATAATTCACATTCCTTTCAGCAGACCGTCCCCAGGGAGGGGCAGACATCTATAGATGTTAAAACGAGGTTCGGGCGAAAATTTGCCCAAGCTGTTAAGTCACTCTTTTTTCCTCCCTTTGTGTTCCCCGCTATAAAGAAAGATTCCTTTTGGTGCATAATTATATTGAACAATGGTGCCGTGGTCTTGTGAAGGATGCAAGCGGTTGCCATGGAAATGATTATGATGGATTTGCGGATAGACAGGGCAGGTAATTGGAAAAAGATTGATAGGATGACGGCGCAAGTGAGAGGGAGACAAAGGGGGAGAGAGAGAGAGAGATCCAGGGAGGAGAGATTAATTCATGGCAGACAGTGGAACACAGCATGTGTTGTGTATCTGGGATTAAAAATGACATGTTGATGCATCCCGGCTTTTTGTTCAGATGCTCATCCCTTCTCCTACCCTCTTCAGCCTTCCCTCTATATGTGTCTTTTATTACGTAAGTAAGAACTAGCCCAAATAAGTTTAGTTTCAAAGTTAATGTTTGTAAATGTTTATTATTCAACTGATTATCTCCAACCCTATCTCTCTCCCTCTCCCTCTCTCTCTCTCTCTCCAACACTGAGTCAGGGTCTCTCGCCCCTGCTTCACTGTGAATCAGTTGGTCTGTTGCATCACTGCGCAGCAGGGGGCACTTCCCAGTCGTGGGCTATTTATA
>OLKM01000371.1:179254-184254 GCA_900291075.1 Melanogrammus aeglefinus | reverse complement strand
GTCCCCCCAGAGGGGGGGGGGCCTGGTCCTGGGCTACAGAGGGCACTGGAGTCAGCCTCCCCGACCGGATGGTGCGATGGAGGGATGAATAGAGGAAGAGATGGACAGAGAGATCAAATACCAACTGGCTTGGCTCGCTTGCTGACGGAGGGGATGGGGAGATTAGAGGGGGGGGGGGGGGGGGATATAAAAGGACGGGGGGTTGGGGGGCAACAACTGGAAGCAAATACATGTCTGGGTGCGAGCATGTGTGTATGTGCGTGCATGTGTGAGTGAGATGTGGCCCAAGAAGCTCAATTTGGGCCAGGGAAAGTTCAGCTGCCACATTTCAATATCAAGAAAAAGCACCGACGTGAATCAACTTCAGACGGAGCCGTCAAACACACGCTCTCTGTGTGAGCGTTGTGTGGGGGAGGCCGGCTCCAAAGGGAATGAATTACTGTTCACGCTTTTGGGCCTGACAAGTGGTCTGACAAATGTGCTATATGCTAGAAAAATCAAAGATGGAGATAGAGAGATAGAGGGGGAGAGGGAGAGAGAGAGAGAGAGAGGGGGGGAGAGAGAGAGAGAGAGAGAGAGAGAGAGAGAGAGAGAGAGAGAGAGAGGAGAGAGAGAGAGAGAGAGAAGAGAGAGAGAGAGGGGGAGGAGAGAGAGAGGAAAGAGAGAGAGAGAGAGAGAGAGAGAGAGAGAGAGAGAGAGAGAGAGAGAGAGAGAGAGAGAGAGAGAGAGAGAGAGAGAGAGAGAGAGAGAGAGAGAGAGAGAGAGAGAGAGAGAGAGAGAGAGAGAGAGAGAGAGAGAGAGAGAGAGAGGGGGGGGAGCGAGAGAGAGAGAGAGGAGAGAGAGAGAGAGAGAGAGAGAGAGAGAGAGAGAGAGAGAGAGAGAGAGGAGAGAGAGAGAGAGAGAGAGAGAGAGAGAGAGAGAGAGAGAGAGAGAGAGAGAGAGAGAGAGAGAGAGAGAGAGAGAGAGAGAGAGAGAGAGAGAGAGAGAGAGAGGGAGCACAACAGGAACCGTGGGGAACCAATGAGCCACATTGAGAGGAGAGGCAGTGGTCCTTTGTCACAAACATACAGCAGGACAATACATGCAATTAATGCTGAAGTCCAGCTGTGCAGCAGGGGCCTGGAGGTGGGATGGTAGGAGGCTAGGAGGCTAGGAGGCTAGGAGGGGAGGGAGTAGGAGGGTAGGCGGGTAGGAGGGTAAGGAGGCTTGGGGGGTATGAGGCTAGGAGGGTAGTAGGCTAGTAGCCGAGGATACTTTCAGGGTAGGAGGCTGGTCGGGGTTCCTACCATATCAAATGCGCCTGGTGCCATTCTACTGAGGGACGCGGAACTCTCGGCCAATTACTTCTCTGTTACCATGGTTATTAGAGATAATTCCAGGTTATTAAGTGCCAATCACGGTGCGGCTCATGCCCCCATCATTATCTTAGCCAGGTTATTTTGTCTTCTCTGTTCTTGTCTTGTTTTCTTTTCTTTGGCTCTGTCTCTCCCCGTTTTCCCTTTGTTTATGTTTTCTCTCTCTCTCTCTCTCTCTCTCTCTCTCTCTCTCTCTCTCTCTCTCTCTCTCTCTCTCTCTCTCTCTCTCTCTCTCTCTCTCTCTCTCTCTCTCTCTCTCTCTCTCTCTCTCTCCATTTATTCCCTCTTGGTGTCTCCCCCTCTCTCCCTCTTAGTCTCTCCCCCTCCTTCTTTCTCTCTATCTCTCCCCCTCTCTCCCTCTTCTTCTCTATGTCTCTCTTCCTCTCTGTGTCTTTCTCTCTGTTTCGGTCTCTCCCCTTCTTGTCTCTGACCTTCCCCATCTCCCTCTCTTTCTCTCTTTTCCTCCCTCTCTCCCCTCTATTTATTTGTGCATGTGTCACTCTCTGCCATTCAAACTTTTGAACATTGAAATCTGTCTCTTTTTTTGTGCATTTTTACCTACAGTTTGTTCAACAAACATACCAGTTTTCGGTTGATTTACAATTGTGTATTTACAAGAGCCCGTTAATTGAAATAAGAAACATACAATTGAACCCCCTAATATGTGTGCTTTTATTAAAGGCTATAAAAGAACTGCATGCCTATTAAACCTGTTAAGATCCTGTTAAGGGTCATGCCATGTTTAGCGCCAGGGGTAGCATGCTGTTAAACGATGTGATCTCTCCCGGTGCCCTCCTCATTGACTTGCGATTTCAAATAAATGAACGAAATAGTCTATCGACTTTTTACTAGCGAGTCATTTAGACGACACTTACAGCCTAAGTGAAGTCAGATAGCTATCACAAATAGCAGGGGGCGGCCATAAGCAACAAAGTCGTGCTCAAGGATGCCTACAGGTATCAGCGTGTAACAATATGGCCACACCAAAGAATAAAATAATTGAGGTTGTTAGAATGCTACAGACTGCGAATGTTCCACCATACTGAAACCAGCACACCACACACACACACACACACACACACACACACACACACACACACACACACACACACACACACACACACACACACACACACACACACACACACACACACACACACACACACACACACACACACACACACACACACATACACACACAAACACACACTAACACGCACACAAACACACACACACACACACACTAACACGCGCACACACACACACACACACACACACACACACACACACACACACACACACACACACACACACACACACACACACACACACACACACACACACACACACACAGAGACACACACTCACACACACCCACACACACCCACACACACACTAACACACACACACACACACACACACACGCAAACACACACACAAATACTGGCCACAGCGCACAGCACATTTAAAGCACCTAGTATGCAGCGGATCTCCACAACCAGTCTCCCTCCTCTTCTGCTCGTCTAGATGACGGCCAATTAGCACCCAGTGAGAAAATGCCCAATCAGAGAACAGCGGCCCTCAGAAATAGCCAATTAGGCGTGTTTGTCTGGGACAAAGGAGGTGGTATTGCGGTAGTGATTGCGCCACCGTTGAGCCTGGAAAACACAGCGAAATGACAACTTACTTGTTGCCTTACAACCCCTACTCGAGGAGAAGTACAGGCCGCTGATTGCCGCGGCGCCGCGGGAGAGGGAGGACCTCTGGTTATTACACCAAAACAATCAGCACCCTGGGCGACCCCACCCCAGCTCCTGGTTTCATTAGGGAGCTATTGAGTCAGGACCACCCTCCCCCTGCCCCCCCCCCACCCCTCTCGCTGTCTCTCTCTCTCTCTCTCTCTCTCTCCTCTCTCTCTCTCTCTCTCTCTCTCTCTCTCTCTCTCTCTCTCTCTCTCTCTCTCTCTCTCTCTCTCTTCTCTCTCTCTCTCTCTCTTCTCCTCTCCTCCTCTCTCTCTCTCTCTCTCTCTCTCTCTCTCTCTCTCTCTCTCTCTCTCTCTCTCACTCCTCTTTCTCTCTCCTCTCTTTAGTTCTCTCTGTCGTTTTCTCTCTCTTTCTCCCTCTGCTTCTCTCCTCCTCTGTCTTTCTCCATCCCCTCTTCCCTCCTTCTGTTGCCCTCTTGCTCTTTCTCTCTCTCTATTTCTCTCCGGCTCTGTCTTGCGCTGTCTCCCCCTTCTCTTTTTCCCTGTTGTTATCTCACTCTATATCTCTCTCTATTTTTCTCCTGCTCTCTCCACTATCTCCCCCTTCTCTATTTCTCGCCTGCTCTCTGTCTTTCACTATCTGCCATCTTTCTTTAACTGATCTTTCTCTATTTTTTACTCTATCCCTGTTTCTCTATCTTGTCTTCCTCTACCCCTCCCTCTCTATCAGTCCCCTCCCTCCCTCTCTCTCCCCCCTCCCTCTCCCTGGCTCACTCTTGCACTCACACGCGTCATTATTTTTTAATTTCTTTGTATATTAACCTGCACCGTCCACACACACACACACACACCCATACAGGCAAACACGTCACACACACTAACATGCACACACACAAACACATTCACTCCCACACACACACACACACACACACACACACACACACACACACACACACACACACACACACACACACACACACACACACACACACACACACACACACACACACACACACACACACACACACACACACACACCGGCTGTCACACTCCTCGTGTCTGGTGCTAAAATGTATTCTGGAGATATGTAGTTGTTGTTTTACTTTTTTTTTCTTCTTCTTCTGCGGGTGGAATTAATGAAGCTGTAAATTCATGAGGCAGGAGCCACCGGGCCTCCAGAACACTCCTAGGAGACCTTCCAGAAGGTTCCTGGGACCCGCATGCTTAATTAACTGATTGTGTGCTTGGCTGGGAGCCACGGCCAGGCGGGATTAAAGGGGAGTCGGGTTGCTACGAGCTAGTGGCTAACGCTAAGCTATCAGAGGTGCAGCGGCAATGAAAAGCTGTTTGCCAGACGCGGAGGCTAACAGAGGTAGTGACGCCAATGGTGGGAGTGAGACTTCACGAGGGCGAAAGAGAACATAAAGGAAAATAAAAGGAGAATAAAGAAGAATAGAGGGAGCAGAGCCACAGAAGGCGAAAGAAGAAAATTAACAGGAGAAAACAGGTTAGGAGAAAATAAAGCCAAGAGGGAGAGGAGGATTGGATAAAAATTACAGCAATAATTTATGTTGGGATTTTTTTTCCAACATCGCGGGAGCAGGAATGCTTGAAAGGATCAGCAAGGAGCTGCATATAAGAAGAGAATAGTTGAAGATGACGATGAACAGTCTATAAACGATGCAGAGATATAAAGCATCAGTCACTGTTAGTCGAGCACCAATCTCCTGAAACATCATCGGCTATCGTCTGACGGTGATTTACTTCTGGGGACATGGGGCGATATTCCTGAGCTTCCGGTGTAGCCGGAAAACAGGTCATTGATTTCGGTGCAAAGACTTTATTTTCCTAGCGGCCATTGTTTTCGATGATCTAAAAGGGCAATTCCGGTCCAGATGACATTTTGGCTTATCTCTTTAAACAGATATCAAAGCTAATGAAAT